>BMAO01032054.1:0-257641 GCA_019973975.1 Trichonephila clavata
CTGGTTGCGACAACTTTTTTTTTTTAAAAAAAAAAGGAAATATGGGGATTTTTTTGTTATTTTTAGATTTGTTTAGTGCATTTTAAGAAATATGTGCTAAAATTAAGAAGAGAAAAAGAAATTATTATTACTAAAATGGCAAAAAATAGGTAAAAATTGACAAAAAATAGCATAATTACAGCCATTCTGCACCAAAGGTTTATGAACAAATTTTTAATTTTTTAATCTAATGTGTTGCTATATTATTCAATTTTGAAATACCTTCAGGATAAGAGATATTTCCTTTTTTACAAAAACTTGAGCACTTTATTTCGGCTACTATATGAAAATGCTTAAAAAGACAGTGATTATATTCACATAAGGGACTGTAAATTTTGTAATAAAACATTGATTGATAAATCTGAAGGTTAAAACAATTCTACTATTATACAGAACTTACAGAAAAATTTTCAGTTAATTACGTTCAAAACTTTTTAGCAATCCCTGACCCCGTTTGATTATTTTCAAAAAATCACATTTCGAGTAAAACGCGTTTTAAAGTTTGACATCTTGCTTAAAGTAATGGCATCTGCTTTTGCTAAAACACTAGTAGTTTTTGTTCTAGTAAACGGAAAATGATAAACTTGGTAATTTTATAAAGCTCATAAGGTGGCCCATAAAATAAAATCATAAAAAAAATTGTCAATTTTTGGCAAAATTCACAGTTTTAGGGTAGTCGGATACCTTAATTGCTTGTCTGCATGCTGCTTGTCCCACTCTGCTGCGACGTGCGCACTCATCCATTCCACGGCGTGCTCTAACCTGCCACAACGGACACTTCGAACATCTGCCTTTATAAATACCTGCAAATACTGCTGTCGATGGGTCTAATACGTCAGTGACATCCCACTTTGTTTTTCTCGAAAACTGTGAATTGTGTACAGGTATATATTCATGGGAACGACAAATACAACAAGGAATCTAGATGTACAGAGATTGGACACTATTTTTGTGACAGCCATATCAACCTTATAAGAAATATTATAATAATCTGAAAAAAGGAATGATAAATGTATTATCTGAGAAGGAAAATATGTAATGAAGACACTATAAAAAACGAAGAAAATTAATATTTGTAAATGTAAACAGAGAACTATAAAACATTTATAATGTAGCTAATTGTTTATGCCGAGAAATAATGTTAGGTTATTAAGAAGATTATATGAGAAATAATTTTAGGTTTTATTTAATACATTTAGTATGATATTGAATAGGAGAATAAGAAGTGTAGCAAATATGCGTAAATGTTTATCCGAATACAGATTTCATGAACACTTGAAATTATTTAAAAATTAGCACAAATATGCTTACATGATTTAGGCAAGAATTAAAAAATGTATTGAAATGAGAAATGTATACATGCTGATACGTTTCACTTTATTTCAAATATTTTCATAACAATTACGAATAAATAAATACAGTTTAATAAATAATTGAAAATTTATGTTTTGATAATAATACAATAATGAAAATAAAACAATGTCTTCATTAATCAACAAATATTTTTTTGGAAATATTTAAATGTGTGTTGAAATTTAAATTCATAACTTTTAGGTTTATTTACACATTACCTTATTTATGATACTGTATATTTATTGTAAAAAGATATTAATCATTCTACAGATTCTACTTTTCATGTAGAACTTACATTTAAGCATGGAGAATATGTTGCAACTTGTGAAACCACTATTAATCAACTTAGTGTTCTGATACATATAACGAGCAATCATATAATTATTTCAAAGCCATAAATTTGTTTCCAAGTACAACGCTGATAATAAATCCTACAGTCACAAACAATGCAAAAGATAATTTAACTCATAGAGAATATGGAAGTCTAGTGGCTGAATGGTAGTGTAACGTGCTTCCACGCCACAGGTCCGGGGTTCAAACCCCAGGCTGGGCAAGGTCGGCTCAGCCTTTCATCTCTTCAGTGGGTCGATAAATGAGTACCACGCTTGCTTGAAAACTCAACACTGGGGTTTTTTGCGTCGAACTGACCACTTGACCGAAACATCAGAACATGCACCCTAGTGCCTAAGATCATGAAAACTGAGCCTTGGCCCTCATGAGCTGTTGCACCACTGTGAGTTCAGTCCAGTTTATAAAGAATATATATAGACACAAAAGCATTTCACACCTAACCAAGTTTGATAATATTTAATTTTGAAATCATACTCTCACAATTTTTTTTCTCTTGAAGATCTGTGAGATACTAATATAAAGACAAATTATTAATATGTAAATGCAAAGCGAAGCTTTTTAAAATACTTTTACATCAGCATCAAGTTTTAAAATAAAAGATAAACATCTTAAAAATATTTCTAACAAAACTGAAGTTGTCCTCCTCATTAAATTTTGTTAGAGCAATCAATCTCATTTCAAAATCTGTTTGAAAAACAGAAAATAACTTTAAATAAAATAGTATGTTCAGTAAAATTTTAAGAAAAATGAAAAGTAATACATCATTTTTCACAGCAACTATAATACAAATATATATATATATTTGTATTATAGTTGTTTTATATAAATTTTTTTTTACTATAAGCTGTCCTAAGTCAGTAATGTTGATAATAGTGTAGCATCCATTCTTTTATATTTTACTCTTTTATTTTAATTTTTCATATTTCCTTTTAAATTCTGTTGTCTGGTTATCTTGCAACTTCAATTCTTTTCAGTTTTAATCATGTTTATTCATCTCTCTCTTGTAGAGAAATTTTGATTATATATATATATATATTAGTTGACCCAGAGACACGCTTTGCTATGGTTTTGTTTTAATATGTTGATTTAGTATTATTCTGAGCCATTCAACGCAGTCAAATTAATCTTCGTTTACAATTTCGAAGAATTGAAATTAAGCACAAAACAGCATAATATTTTTAGTTTTGCATTTTATTCATCTCCTATTTGAGTATAGTGTAATACAATATATATATTAGTTGACCCAGCCACGTGTTGATGGGGTTTTGTTTGAATACGTTGATTTAATATTATTTTGAGCCTTTCAATGCAGTTAAATTAATCGTCGCTTAGAATTTCTGAGAATTGAAATAATCACTAAACAACGTAATATTTTTAATTTTGCATTTTATTCATCTCTATTTGAGTATAAGTGTAATACATGAAATATTTATGAAGTTGTTAAGTAACGAACGGCGTATCATGATTTAACTTTATAAATGAAGTGACTAACGCTGATTTTTATCATTTTTAAGTATTATTTATATACATCATTTTAAAGCATAACAATAAATAAGTTTAAGATAACTAATCTCTAAGCGGTGCATAATATTTTTCGGTAACTCGTCTTTTGCTAACTCAAACAGATTCGATGGATTCCTCACACGTGAGCATGCAACATATAGTTGTCCATTCGAAAAACATGGATTTTCTATGTCCAAGCATCAAATGGGCATTGTTTGGCTTTGAGGTTTATTTATGGTCATAGCGAAAACTAAACGAATCAAAAGTTGAAGCCTTTTGAATGTTAATGAATATTCAGACGATATCAGTGGAATATGTGGCAACAGAACGATTTCTTATTTAAACTTTACAGTTAAAATATTTGCTTTAAGAAGTTTCCAGGTAATTCTTTTGATGACCAAACGTGTACCTTTGCATAATTTAGGTGGATTTAAGTTATGCAGCAGAATAATTAGTGAACCAATCTTCAACCGAAGATTGTGCGGTGGCATTCCTGATATATCTAAGGAATCCTAAAAATATGTTGGAAAAATTTACGGTTTTGTTTTCATCAACAATAGTGTCGATTGGTTTTAAAAGTATTGGATCATCTGACAACACCTCTTTGTCTGGAAGTTTATTTTGTCGATATCAACATTTTTCTGATTAAGTAACATGACTACAATGCCAATCATTGTCTGGATAATTATACAGTACATCTAGGAAGACACCCTCAATCAGTTCTTTTGTTGCCTGACCAACAGAACAGAAATTCTCCAGCTATGTGATACCTTCTGTATTGGGATGCAGTTCTACTTCCCCGTTTCCAATATCCAGTAGTTGGTTAAAACATATTTGCGCCGATGGATCGTCTTGCCATTGTACTGGCATGTTTATGGTGAATCGAAGTGTTTCGACGTCTCCGCATAAAAATGATTGTTTTAAACATGCGTTAATCTCGTGAGCAAGAGTAGTGTGAAGAATGAATGCCAATGTTCGTCGGAGATCACCAGACGGTAGAATGACAGCACAATCGAATATTTTTTTGTTGCAGCTTAAATTTTGCAAAGATCTATAAAATCCATCGAGTAAATGCTTATGGACAATGGTGCATTCATCCTTGATTATGATTGAACTCCTTTGCAATTCCATAGCATTTACGCTTTTTTTAATGGTACACACTGCTTCTGGTTTCTTATGAATAGCTAATGGCAGCTTGAATGCGGAATGGGCAGTTTGTCCACCATCTAACAAAGTGACAACAATGCCTGAAAATCCAATTATCAATTCAATTTCCTATTGAAATCGTGTTTTCATAAGGCTATGCCTGCAAGTTTAGTTGCTATAGGAAATGGAAATCCGGACGCGAGACTCGAACGCAAAGCCATTCAATCTCATTCCGGCAATATCCAGCAAAGTTATGGGAGTTTCTGTAATTCGAATCCAGATTCTCATTTCTTACCCCGAGATGCACCCGGTGTCTACTTTCGGTGCACCTATTCCAGCATGTTTAATCCATGAAAGGAGGCATTACGGTCGTACGGCATTATCCAGCAAAGTTTCTAAAATCCCATTTCCGAATTTTGTACCCCACCCAGAAATACACCAGGTAATCACTTTTCACACCTCAAGAATTTTAAGAAAACTCCTGCCACATTTCGCGTAAAATACGGTCATCTGGCATTGTTTGACATAATTATGGGATTTTTTTAATTGGAGGGGAATATTCGGATCAGTGGTCCAGAAATACGTCTATGACCCACTTTTTGCGTCCTTACGTCTGCAAGTTAGGCCTGTGCCACTGTCTGTGAATATTACGGTCGTCCGGAATTATCCCGAAAAGTTAACGGAAATCCTAAAATTTGAATTCATATTCTCATCTCACTCCCCAAAACGCACACGGGACTGACTTTTGGTGCCCCAGTACGTGCAAGTTCAGTTTCTAGAAGGAAAGAAAATCTGGACTCGGTACGTTTATGCAAAGTTTTTCCACCTAATTATGGCAATATCCGGCCAAGTTGAGGGAGTGTTTGAAGTCTGATATCGGATTCTCATTTCCTCCCCTAGAAGCAAACCAGAGACTAATTTCGGCATCCCCAAGCCTTTGAGTTCAGCCTCTGGAAGGGGGCTTTAGGGTTGTCCAGCATTATCCGGCAAAGATACAGGAATTTCTAAAATTCAATTTCAGATTCTCGTTTACCATCCTGAAATACACCAGAAAAGCACTTATTCAGCTTTAAGACTTTTTGGGTTAGCTCCTGCCACGGTTCACGTAATAGACGATCGTCCGGAATTAAACGGCAAAGTAATGGTAATTTCTCTGATAGAATATCTTATTCATATTGCCCTTTTTGAAATAAGTCAGGGAACAAGTTTTCCCACTTCAAAGCTTTTCAGGTAAGCGCCTACCACTGTGTGTCTAAAATATGGTTGACAGGCATTATCCGTTAGAGTCACGGGTATTATTAGAAACCGATTGAAATTCGAATTCCACGCACCGGAACACGCTAAGCAATTCCTTTTCATGCACCTTGGTCTACAAAATCCGCTTCTGAAGACACACGCGCATTGCGATATTTTGCAAAGTTTTCCGGATTCTTCTCATTTCTGGCAATAATAAGTTATATCATCATTAATTGAGATAAAAACTGTCCTATATTTTAAGTTGGATGAAATGACACACAATATGCAAAATCATACTAAATTCTGTTGAGTAGTTTCGAAGTTCATCGCGGACAAACTGTATTTTTATTCATAAAGACTAGATGACCCGGCCACGAGTCGCTGTGACTTTGTTTTAATACATTAATTCAATATTATTCTAAGCTATTCAATGCATTCAAACTAATCTTTGTTTACAATTTCGGAGGGTTAAAATAAAGTATAAAACAACATAATCATTTTAGTTTTGAATTTTATTCATCTACTATTTGAGTATAATATAATGCATGATTACTGACAAAGTTGTTAAGTAAAAGCACATGAAGGTTTAATTTTATAAATGTGGTGAATAACGTTAATTTTTTGCAATTTTTAAAATAATTTTTATCATTTTAATGTATAACAATAAATAATTTTATGTATCTAATCGCTAATCGGCGCAAAATATTTTTCGGTAAACCGTCTTTTGCTAACTCAAATAGATTCAACGGTTTCCAAACACGTGCGCAAGTAACATCTAGTTGCCCATTCGAGAAACATGGAGTTTCTAAGTCTAGCATCAAATGAATATTATTTGGGATTCAGATTCATTTATGGTCATCAGGAAAGCCAAAAGAATACGGAATTGAAGTTCTTTTAATGGTCTTGAAGATTCTGACAGTTTCAGTGGAATACATGACAACAAATTCAGCAGCAACAGAACCGAATTCTCGTTTAAACTTTACAGTCAAAATATTTGCTTCAAGAAGTTCCCGGTAATTCTTTTGGTAACCAAACGTGCACCGTTGCATAATATAAGTGGATTTAAGTTACTCAGCAGAATAACCAGGGATTATCTTCAACCGAAGATT
Organism: Trichonephila clavata; assembly: GCA_019973975.1. Lineage (NCBI taxonomy): Eukaryota > Metazoa > Arthropoda > Arachnida > Araneae > Nephilidae > Trichonephila > Trichonephila clavata. Next base: position 6,738 of record BMAO01032054.1, read on the forward strand.
GTGTGCTGACATTCCTGATACATCTGGAGAATTCAAAAACTCGGTTGGAAAATTTTACGGATTTTTTTCATCAACAATAGTATCGATTGATTTAAAAGACATTGGATAACAGGGCAACCATTCTGTATCTGGAAGTGTATTTCATCACGTATCAACATTTTTTCTGATTTAGTAACAGAGGCAATAATTATCTAGATAATTATACAGTATATCCTGAAAGACACTCTCAATCAGTTCCTTTTTGTCCTAAAGAACATTACAGAAATTGTCTGGTTATTTCATGCATCATATATTGGGATAAAGTTCTACTTCACCGTTTCCAATATTCAGTAGTTGGTAAGGAAATATTTGTCAGATTGATCATCTTGCAAATGTACTCGTGTGTTTATGGTCAGTCAAAGTGTTTCCACGTTTCTCCATAAAAACAACTGTTTAAAACATGCGGTAATCTCGTGAGCAAAAGTAGAGAGAGGAATGACTGCTAATGTCTGTCGTAAATCACCAGACAGTAGTACGACAGCTAACACCGAATATTTTCTCGTTGCCATTTAAATTTTGCAAAGTCCTATGTAATGCTTTTTGCGAATATTTACGGGTCATAGTACACTTATCCCTGATCATGACTAAATTCATTTGCAATACTGTAGCCATTTCGTTCTTTTTTTCAATCGTACACACTGCATCTTGTATCATATGAATGTCCAATGGCATCTTGATGCGAAATGTGCAGTTTTTCCACCATCTGACAAAGTGACAACAATGCTCAAAGATGCAATTGTCAATGTAATTGCCAATGCAATTTCTTATTGCAATCGTATTTTTGCTAGGATTCGCCTGGAAGTTTAGTTGCTACAGGAATGAAAATCCGGATACGGGACTCGAAATCAAAATCATTCGACCTCATTCCTGCAGTACCCAGAAAAGTTACGGAAGCTTTTGAAATCCGAATCCAGGGTCTCGTTCCCAACCCCGAGAAGCATTTGATGCCCATTTTCGACGCTCCTACTCCTGTCAGTCTCTGAAGAGGGACATTACGATTATCCAGCAAAGTTACGGGAGTTTATCAAATCCGATTTCAGGTTCTTGTTCCCCACGCAGAAAAATACCAGGGAAGCATTTCTCAAACCTCAAGATTTTAAAGCAAGCCCCTACCATGTTTGTCGTAAAATACTTTCGTCTGGCAATATTTGGCGTAGTTATTGAATTATCTTGAATTGGATTGATCTCAGCAGTCCACCAAAATACGTCCAAGACCCACTTTTTCCGTCTCTACGTTGGCTAGTTAGGCTGGTGCTGCTGCCCGAGAATATTTCGATCCTCCGGCATTATTTGGCAAAGTTACAGGAATCTCTAAATTTTCGATTTCAGACTCTCTATCACCATCTCAAATTACATCAGGAATGAACTTTTCCCACCGCCAAGACTTTAAGGGTAAGCTCCTGCCATGGTTTGCGTAATAGATGGTCGTCCTGAATTATGCGACAAAGTAATTGTTCTGATTACATATCAGATTCGGATTACCCGTTTCGAAATACGCCAGGGACCAAGTTTAAGTGATCCAAGGCTTTTAAGGTAAACCCCTGCCACGGTGTGTCTAAAATACGGTCGACCGGCATTATTCGGCAAAGTTATCGGAACTCCTAAAATTTGATTTCAGATTCTCATTCCACACTCCGAAACGCACACAGAACTGCCTTTTGATGCTCCAGCGCTTGCAAGTTCAGTCGCTAGAAGGAATGAAAGTCCGGACGTGGGGCTCGAATGATATGTCTTTTCATCTAATTCGGACGATATTCGTCAAGGTTAGTGTTCTGAAATCTGATTTCCTATTATCGTTTCCCGCCCCTATATACAACTGAAGATTATTTTTTGGTGCCACTGAGCCAGCAAGTTAGGTCCCTGGAAGGGGCATTAGGTTGTCCGGCATTATCTGGAAAAGTTACAGGAGCTTCTAAAATTCTGTTTCAGACTCTCGTTCACTGTCCTGGATTTTACCAGACACGCACTTTGCCGCACCAAGACTTTAAGAAAATTGAGCGCGATAAGACGGTTAGAGCAATTTTAGATTCATGTTCAAGTATGAATTTAAAAGTTTTAAATTCTGGGAAAATAAGGAAATTATTCACTTGTTATTAGCTCTCACTTTAATTTTTTTTTAAATTTCGTAAACATGGGATATTGATAAACCATTTAACACTGGTTTTTATTTTTTCACAAAAATGTTTTTCGAATGTGGGGTGCAACTTTGAATTGATAGAGGTTTAGATTCGAATAAATAAGTTAATGTATTTCAAAAGGTTGATCAAACATGTTCTGTAGAGAAAGAGAGACAATGTATCTGATTTCTTGTCAAAATTCATACACGTGTCTCTTAAAAACTAAATAGAAATTCTGCTAAAATATATCTATAATTAACGATTGATGATAGAATTTACAAGAATATGTTGCATATCCTGGTATACATAAAAACTTGAAAGTAAAATACTTATATGAGTCACATTAAAAACCTTGTAAATAAAAGTAATACTAAACGTACGTTGTCATTTATCAAAGATGCGACTAGAAACAGTGAAAATAGTTAGTCATATATTTATTTATACCTCAACCAAAAATATATTCTAACTCAAGCTAATATTTACATGGAAGATTATTTTAAATGAGTAATTAACTTCATGAAAGAATTCAAAATTTCTGAATACAAAATGTACACTTAATAGTATTTTAGAAAACCCTTCCTTCTCACTCCCGTCAAAATCACGCGTGGGGTGAAATCTCCCTCTCTATTTCTCGCACCCGTGATATTTACGGGCTGGAGTGTTCAGAAGTAACGCGCTAAAAAGATTAAAACTATCTATTTATCATGCCTGGAATCATATTTATTTTTCATCAGATTGCAATACCGGATTATTAGTAACGTGTTTAGAGATCGTTGTTTTATTTTAAAATAGATGTTAGCACAATCAAACATATATCTTAGCGATATGTTTTTGAAACATTAGCTCAGTTACTTTTTTCCACTTTTCGTGAATACACGTGAATTGCGCGTTCTGCAAAAGTGTAAATAGATCTGAGAGGGGTTGAAAAAACAACTGATTTTTTTAAAGTTCGGTTAGTGAATCTGAGAGCAGTGATGATGGATATGTAATGTTACGTGTTACGTTGACCTTTTTATCTAAGGCTTTGAAAATTATCTCACAAGGAAAAATTACTAATGTGTTTTTACATTTGCATAAGTGTAATAAAATTCCCTTTTAATATTTAAACCACATGTTTTTTTAATTTTTCCCTCTTTGCCGATAAACCGACACTCAATCATAATACCCCTAAATGTTGGCTTTTCTTAAAATTTTAATTTTTTGTATTTCAAGCTAAAAATTTACGCAAAATGTAAAAATAAATACATATATTGAACATAAATTTAGTTTTATAAAATTTTCTCGAAAAAAAAATATGCACTTTTAGGACCATTTTCTTAAAAATTATGCGACCGTTAAGGGGTTAATAAACTCTTAAGAAAGTATATTTTAACTACTTTATATTTTAAGCGCCTGATCTAGAATCTTTATTTTCCACCCGAATGTGGTTCCAAAAGAGACTTAACTCTTTGCAGATTTATGAGAACTTGACTTTCCTTGTCAATGAAAAATGTATAATGAAATTTAATTAAATATTTTTATCTCAAGTTTTGGAGATAAAAATAAACAAAACATGGGAAATATTTCAAATAAGGATTTTTATTCAATTAAACTTCAATGATTCATACTTTGTTTCCTTGTAAAACTTGGGATACATATTATTAAGTTATTTCACGAAAGGAAAAAATACAGTCTTAATTAATAAGCAAAATTATTTATAAGTACACACGCGTTTAGAAATAGATAATATATTAGATACATTAAGCTACATTATTACCGAAGTCTCAACCCTCAGGGGAAAAACAACCATATAAAAAATAATATATCATAATTCAAATAATTGTTATAGGTAAAATCAATTCAACTTTAAAAGCTTGCTTTGTGTCGCTTTTTTTTAAAGAATATTTTTCAAGTTTTTTTGATTCATAAAATTAGTGTTATTGATTATGAATGCTACTTTTTGAAAATTTCGGTTTTTTAAGTCATAGTTTGTTGCCAGCTCAGTGAATAAAATGCCCTTAAGTAAGAACCTCTTAGAACTATGAATAAGCTCAGTGAGAGAGAGAGAGAGAGAGAGAGAGAGAATAAGAAGCCCTTAAGAACTATGCCTGTAAGTAACAACTTGGATATAAAATTTTCAACTGTAACATAGATCTGAAAATAATCGCATTGCTATTTAAAATAAAAAAAAAGACGAGAAATTTTTTGGCGTTAAAATAAGGTTTTATCACTATTAAAACAATAAATCTACATTATTGTTAAAATAGTATACGATAAAGGTTTTTAAAAAATGTTATTCTAAATTATACATTACTTCGAAGGTAAGCAAATAAGGAGGATATGAATATTATAAACTCTTAAATAGACACAATATGATTCAATTGACAAAAATCGGTAAAAATGCAAATAAATAATTTTCAGCTTAAATTATTCTTTGTATAATTTTCTATACTCTCAAAAAATTTAAGTGTTCCAAGTTAAAAAGTTCCAGAATTATAATAAATTTCATCGCTGTTTTTATTCACATTACAAAGGCAAATAAAACTTTAAATTAATTTATCTCAGAAAGAAAAATTAAAAGGTTTACCTTCATTTAAAATGCAAAGGTCTTTTTCTTTTATTGTGCCAAATACTTCGATATTTTTTCTACCTAATGCAATTAGTACATGTAACAAAAGTTTGTATGCATTTTTGAATCAAAGTAATACTTATTTTTTCAAAATAGTTAAATTACGAACACCAATACAAATATTTCAAGGAATTTTAAATAAGCATTCATATAAAAAGTATTTTATAAATATCATCCATGTTATTAGAAAACTGATACCAACTTTTATTATACATAGTTCAACTTATTTGTAAATCAAATTTCATTTGTATACGTCAATTATAGTAGGAGGAGTTACATTTTAAAATCCCTTTATACATTTTTAATTTTTTTAAATAAGAAATTAAATGGATAGTGTTTCGAAGCATTTGAGCCAAAAACTGTTTTATGTAATACATATACATAGATTACAAGCAAAAATTGTAAAAATCACTAAATAAAAGATTTTATTATGAATCGTATCAGTCCCTTTAAAACAGCATTTATTATAATATTTGGAATAAAATAAAGATGTAAAAATACGCTAAAACATTTTATTTCTATTTTATTCTTAGCCTTTAGTGAACAATTTATTTCTGTTATTAATTTAGGTGTGATAAATAAGCACTTTTGCATACTAATTGATATTTATACTTTAAATCTAAGTTTATATGAAGAAAATTTCTCGCGATTGTTTTGTAATAACTAATTTTAAATAGATTGCTTTAACTACTGATGAATTATTAAAGAGGCTCAGTAATTTTTTAACTGAATCACATACTACTGTAAATTGTAATTGAAATTATTATTGTGCATTAGGGACTTACTGAGTTGCGATTCATCTTATAATTATTATAGCTATAGATCAATTGTATTTTGATGTAAATTTGCAAAAATCTAGATTTAATAAATTAAAATGAAGAGTTTATTCATGTTTCATGAATAAGGAACTAACTTTTTTCAATCTGGTTTTTGTTTCAGTACGAATTTTTAAAATTTTCCTGCAATTAAAAAAAAAATATTTGCAATTTGCTGAGACGTAACACTATATATAACTTTGTCTACCAAGTAAGCGATTCATCGGCATTCCTTTCACGGAAGTTATTTAAATAAAATTTATATCGAAAATAACATTAAAACATTCTTATAATATCCTAAATTTATCTGAATATGTTAGATAGTCATTCTATCTTTGTAAGAAAAGTTTAACGTAGCTTAAATAAAAAATTGTAATACATAAATTTTAGAATTATCTTTAGAGACTCAATAATCTTATCAAAGTTTTTTAAGTATTTAAAATGCCAAAGGAAACGAACAAAACTGCTGTTGCTTAAACCTCATGTTCAATGTATTTTTCGCAATCAAAAAGTAAAAGTTGACATTTTCGTTAAGATTTATTTTGGTTTCCTATACATTAAGGATATATGACAATTTTATTTGTGTGACCAATTAAAAAATATTTTAGTTTCATATTGAGAAAAACAGAAGGCGACCAAAAGCAACAATAATTGCTGTCTTTGTTTTGAAGAACTACACTAAGAAACACTCCTGAATAAAAATGTATCAGAAGATAAACGGTAATGGCATACTTTCTTGCATGTGTTTCACAGAAGTAAGTAGTCTGATGTTAAGGAATGTTAAATTAAGGTTTAAGTCTAAAAATAAAAATTTTACATTCTATTTAAGCGTGTTTTACTACCATTTTACTTGGAAGGTTGCAAGCTAAGAAGAATTTGAAAAACAAACAAACATGACAATTACTTATGTATTATGTATATTTCTTGATAAGTATGTATCCTGAAAAATTGTTGTTAAATTATTATCAAAAGGGCAATTTCATTTCGTTGTAGTACTATTAACTAAAGAAATTCAAAGCAAATTTTGCTAAATTAAAACTTTGAAAGTTTTAGAAATCATTTAAAAACAATTGTTCATTCAAACTAACTTCAAAAGTGTGTTAATCACTTTATGAAATTTGAAAAAATTGTTATTCTTCGGTATATTTAAAAAATAATTCTTTTCAACCGTAGATACCTAAGCCAATGGTTTAAAATCTTAAAATGAACCAATAATTATCTGAAACAGTCAATATAAATTTTATGGATGGTAAAATGCGTTATTTCTTATTACTCAGGAAGGTTACCTTTAATATACTTCGGTTTTATGATTCCATTGTAAATTATTAAAACAGATTAAGTGCAAACGAATAATTTACAAGATTTGATTGTGTGTGGAAAAAAGTTATACCTTAATTTTACGACATCTTATTAAATTTGAATTTTAATAAATCCTTTAATTTTCTTTTATGCTTACGTAGTAAAAAAATTATAATTTAAAAGGGTTTGCTTATGCTTATAATTCAATATATGAGTAATAACTGACAATATTTTTCTGCCATTATAAAAATTTAAATAGCTTGATTTGGAGTAAAAAGATACATATGTAACTTTTAAAATTTTTCCAATGAAAAATCAATAAAATACGCACTGATAAAAAGTTTCCCGTAGTATTTTAAAATAGTTCAAGGCCGATATAGAAGTGTATGATCAAAGAATTTTCAAAACAATAAATGTAGGGAACGTAATTATTATGCATTGTTTTAATTGTTATTTGTTAATAATTAATTCACCTCTCCAGTTAGTTTGCTAATGTGATTTAATTTGGCTTAAATAAGCTTTCACGTGAATAAAGTGTCTATCTTCTATCTTTTAAATAATTGGTTTATAAATAGCCTATATTGTACACAAAAGATAAAAAGAACATTTTCTTTATAATTATCTTCATAATTTCTTAAATGTATATTAAGACGACATATATTTTAAGTATATTTCATTTTGTTCTATTAAGCTATCTTTCCAATATTCGTACATTATCTTAATTGTACTTCTTAATTCTCAAATACCTTCCTTTTTTTATTCTTTCTGATATAAAATCATCGTAAATGAAATCCAACTGATATTAAACAATTCATATATTCACTGAAGTCTCAATAAAGGGAATGGAATCTCACCAGAATATTTTAAATCAAATTCACATTCGATTTAGTCTTACATAAATCAACCTCGATCACTAAATCCGTCTTGAACTCAACACTAAATTCAGTGAGTAAGAATTTTGAGAGAAAATCACCTCCTTTTTTACTTGAGAAGAATTGATTTTTGAAACCTTTGTTGTGGTAAGTATCCTCTACAGAGTTAGTAATCTCTCTCATCTTACATTTTTTGTGACTTCTAAACGCTGAAACTGAAAATAAGCACTTAATATTCTGATAGTTAATAATTGTCAGATTTATAAGCTATAAATTTATTTGAAATTTTAAGGATTTTGTAGACCAAATAATGTGCATAAATATTGAAATTTTGTACTCTCAACTGATACCATTTATCGCTTTCATATTTATTTATGGTTTTTGGATTTCAAGTTTACACTGATATGGTTTAGCAGCAAAAGTAAATATTTATTCCCGGAAATGTTTGTATTACATTTAGTGTAACACAAAAATGTTCGCTTTAATTTTTAAAAAAGTGTAATGACCATCATTACTAAATACGTTAATTTTTCTTTTTTGAAATTTATGTTTATTTACAATGTTTTCATGTTTCTTTTTATTTTTATGTTTCATTTACTCCCAGTATGTAATTTACTTATGTCAAAAACAAATTTTTATGATTCAAAATCTCTTACAAAAAAGTTTCTTTTAACAACGTTTTGCAACAAAAAAAAGTCTAGGGCAATTGATAGTGTAATGCTAAGGATAGGGCTATACTGCAATATCTAAAACAGAATAAATGTTAAATGCAGTCCTGTTAAATGTATGGATATATTTTTTACACCATTTTTTATACATTGGAAGATGATAGTTTTTTTGGTTTAAAACACTCCAAACAAAGAGAAACATATCAAATGTGACATCCAATATCAGAGAAGAGTTGATTCAGATAACCGAAAAAGGTTTTTATTACTTTGACCCTCAAATGCTAGTTTTAATTGCCATAATTTAAGAGAAAGTATTATAGTTAATTAAGATCCGTTGCACAACTTATGAAATTTAATAATATGGACAATAGAAATATTGAATTTATGAAGAATAATAATATATAAATGAAGAATTTGGAAAAAAATTAAGCATTAGAAAAAAAGTGCAAAAAAAATTATTTAATAAAAATGACGAGTTTTTTCATTTTATGACTAAAAATTGAGTGATGACATGATGCAAAAATGACAACTCTCAAAAATAAGCGAAATTATTCAAATTTCTTATAAATCTGTACAATTTGTTTCACAGCGAACATAATCAAGTTAAGGGAAAGGCAACATTAAAATATATTTAAATGGTACTCGGAAGATAAAAAGCTTCAACTTTACAGGAGGAAACACACGCACGCATTTCTGCATACTCGCATAATGTTTTATTAACATTAAATTAATGGAATCATATGCAAAAATTTATTTACAAATAAAAAAAACCTTTAAAAATTTGGAAATTTTGCTTTTTTTTTTGCAAATTTATTTAATTTAGTTATTTTGCCAGTTTTAAAAACATAAATGTAATTTATTAAAAATTTATAAAAATGTCTTAAAATTTATTTAAGGTTTTCTTAGGATTAATATTGCACTTTTTGAGAACAATTCTTACATTGTTTTGAAAGCATTTCATTTAATTTTTTCATATTGTGATTTAACGTCTACTTGAATTCGTCAGACTCATAACTATCTCTTTTCTTTTTCATTGCGTTCAACTATGTTTGTTAATTTCGTTTAGAACAAAATCACTAAGAATCAAACTTTGTGAATAATAATATACACATATAAAACAATAGAAAATGAAAAAAAGAAAACGTGAATGATTAAGAAATATACTGCACTAATAAGTAACTTTATGAAATTGTTTTTCATACATTAAAATACATTTCTTACAATAATTTCTTCTTTACCAAAAATAAAATATTAAAAATATATCAAATTTAAAATTTGCCTTAATACTTGACACAGATATTTATGGTTACGGAAAAATCTCTCACTACAATCCTTCGCAAATTCTTAAAAAAGAACACGTTAGATTTGAAATAGCACAGCAATAATAAATCTTTCCTTCTCACAAGCAAGGGAATAATTAAAATTTATTTTTGCATAAGTTCCTTTTGAATTACTCTAGTACATATTTTCACTGGAAAAATTGCGCATACATAGCTAAAAAATACAGAAAGTATACTTATCTAATGAAAAGTTCATTCCTAGTTCAAAGTATCATATGAGGATAACATGATCTTAGAACAATATCAAGAATATTTTGATTGTTTTTTTAAATATCTAAAAGTTTATTAAATATTATAATAAAAAGAAATATTAAAGCTATAGTCATAAAAAAGGCTTTTATTTAGAAAAGCAGAAAGTTTTATTTTTTAAAAAAAATATGACTTTCTTAATCTCAATACCACATTCTCCACACCCTTTTTATCGAAAACAAACTTTTTCGAACTTCACAAATTTAAAAAAAAAACTCGTAGATACGAGTTAATTTAAGTGAGAGGACAAGATTTTCCAACATATACGATATAAAACTAAGTCTTTTTAAAAATAATACGAGTCATCATAACCTATTTACATACATTGAACAAAGGAGGAGGACAATGGAAAAAAACTTACTCGACATCGAGTTCTTAATGGGACACCTCTCTCCACATCCGGATGAGGGTGTACGTTACGACTTGAAGGGTGGACAGTTGGATTCGGTTTCCCGGCCGGCGCCGAGCCAGCGGCAAAAAGGGGGAGACCAAAGTAGGGTTGCTAAGGGCGGTTAGAGATCGCCAAAGAAAACCGCCAAGATTTTTAAGAGTGTTTAGGAGGAAAAAATGATAGAAGAGTAGGAGAGGGGGGAGGTTCTCTAAAACCTTTTTGTTAAGTTTTATCTTTCGGAGAGAACAGGAGGATGTTTCGGAAATGAAACATTATTTTTTGTTTTACTCTGATTTTGGAATTCTGATTCCATCCTGATTAGAGTTAACAAATGAATAAATTAATTTATGGAGTTCATTTTGTGTTTAAACCTCTGGGTATTTTTACTGGGTGTGTGAATCAGTTCAGAAAGATAAGAGAAGTTAATTTTTCCAGTACTGAAGAAAAATATAAAAAAATACGTGTGTATATGCGTTTAGTTTTTAAAACTACGCTATATTCTCCAATTTAATGCTAATATTTAAATATAAAAACATATATTTCTTTTTATTTTCTAATGCCTTCAAAAATAATTTTATTTAAAATTTTCTCGCGTACTTCCATGATAAATTGTTATTATCTCGAAATTTCTTTATGAGAAACATTTTCAAAATTATCAAAACTTTTTTTTAAGTATGAGTACTTCTTCCTCGGGAATTTTAACCTTATTTCACGCACAAAAAGAATTGTGCTTTAATATTTTCCCATAAAAAAATCAATTAAAATTTAGTTTTTTTATCTGCTTGTTTTTCGGAATTAAATATTTTTAACATTAAAAAATTGATTTTGTAACAAATTTAAAGGGGGGGGGAATCAAAAATTTAAGAAAATACCCAAGTTATTATCATTATTAACATAACGCCATAATAAAAAATAAATCTCACTAAAAGTAACTCAGCAAAAAGTTTGTCTTATCTTTCGAAATAAATGACTGAGATAAAGGTAGAGAAATTAGAACTATGATAAGAGTACAATTTAATGACAAAAAGTTTTAAAACGTTCCTCAGCACCTTCCTTTTTCTTAATAAAAAGGAAAAAAAATGATACAAGTAATAACTTTCAAAACGTAAAACATTCCATTCATGAAAATGAGGTAGAAATTCATTTCCTTTGTTCATTGAGAGTATTCATCATCCTGAGCAAAAAAATAAAAATCAAATGTTGAAATGAGAAAAACGTTAGAAATCATGCTTTATGAGAATATTTTAAGAAATTCTTTAAATATGGATCGAAAAAAATGAAACGTACACACAATATTATTATTTTACAAAATTATAATTATTTTATTATTTTAAATACAAATCTCATATACTCTAACTTAAGAAGGCATTTGTATAGGAAGATTTTAACTTAACAAAATAACGAATATTAAGATTTTAGATTATGACTGTAATAAATAAATTTTTTAAGTTCATATAAAATAAAATAAAATCTGGTTTTTGTTAAAAGAAAAAGTAAACGCGTGTTCTTATATATAATCACAGAAACAGCCAGTTAAACCTACCTACTGTAATCAATTGATTAGATTTGTAAACAGTTTATATATAGTTGAATGAAAGAAATGTATGTCTAAAAAAACTATAAAAATGTTAATTTAATCATTTGCAGCAATTAAAACTCTTAAGAAATTTAAAGTAACTTTAATTTCAAAATTTTATTATCAGTTTACAATGAAAAGAAAGCAATGAATAGAGAGCGATTCACGAAATTTAGAAGTAAAAATTAATTTCAAACATAATAATTTTTTTTCTGTAGTTAGTGTCTGTAGATCATTAACGACTTTAAATTATTCGGTCAACAGCAGAAAAATTACAGATTTAAATATGAATTTAAATTATACATATTCTGAAATTTGACAAACAAATTAAATAGACAAAGGCATAAATACAGGTTATTATTTCAGCGTTATGTATACAAGAAAAATATTTGTTACCAGAAGATTCGCAAACAAAACTGGAAGCCCGACAGATCATCACATCTCTAGCAAACCTTTCAAGGCTTAGATAGGCAGATACAGACTGAAACTATCCTCAACTTTACAACTTGACCATGAAATAAGGAAAGAAATTCTCCTTCAGCATAAAGATATTGATATCATTAAAAAAACCCTTCTGCACCTGTCCTTCTTAACATGCAAAAATCAATTTAAATTTCCTACAATCTCGTAACAAAAAGGAGTCAGCTGCACTGCTTAAGCAGAAAGGCATGCACAATATCGAGGTTATTTCGACCAAAAACCAAGTAGCCTATACAGATAGATCTTCTGACTCGACCTTGATAAAGTTGGTGCTGGAATCTATTTCATTCACCCAAATGATGAATATGAATCCTGCAGAATTCCCGAGGGTAAAATTTCCTAGAACTTTGCGTGTGAGCGTATGACAATTAAAAAAGTTTGATATTTACCAAAACAGGGCAACTGAGAGTTCCAGTGGGATTCTACTGTTCTCAGACTCTAGATCTGTGCTCCAGCGAACCTGAGGGTCAACTCTCAACTGATCCAGGATATAATCCCCCTTATAAACAGAGCCCAAAGAACTTGCACTTCACAATGTATACCAGCTCACGTAGACGTCTTCGGCAATGACCAGGCTGATAACTTTGCCAAAGAGGCCCGAAATTCCCCTCAACTTTCCATAAGTCTTACCCTTACTGATGATGATGCAATAGTCAGACGTAAACTCACCTTCCATCCAGTTAACAAGCACTTCATTCTATGTCTTAATTGTAACCGCGTAATTTCAACCACTACAACCAGACTACGTACAAGACTTTTTAAAGGGATGAAAATATCCCCTGATGGCCAAAAAAAGTTACAATACTTTTCCTCACTGTCCTGACATTCAACTTTCTCCTAATCATATTTTTAATTGTCCTTCTATATTGGCTAAACTTCCCAACATAGACCTAAGCCTCATGGACCATCAACTGTTTTATTCACCAAAGGTCGTCGACATAGTAAGGCCTTTTAGGATGCCTTCGGCACCATTTGATTTCTTTGCAATGCTTGGACAAGACAACAAGAATATTACCTTCATTGTAATAGAAATGAAGCCCCAATTAAAAAAACAATTTAACTTACCTTAATATTTAAGACAAGATACATGCTTTTAACATAAATATTTAAAATTTTACTAGTGGAATAATAATATACATTTATAAATTTTTAGAAACATTTGTATAAATTATACAATAAGAATATCAGATTCTTAGTCTCATGTACATCAGAAAAAAATCAAATTTAAGATACTACTAAAATTATCGCAACATCTTTCTATTTAAGATTTTGTACTAATAATTAAATCTCTGAATCTGGCAAATATTACATAAAAAATTTGACTCAGTTTTATAAAGGGGGCCATCCATAAAACTGTTTCTAGACCCACTAAGCAATTCTCAGTGTGCTATGTTTATAGGTACTGCAACATCCTGTGCTTTTTTAATATTCAAATGTTAAATTACTGTTTTTAAATATTTTGCATCTAAATTTTTATTAACTCTAAAGTATACTTAAAGTATGTATTTATTCAATGTGTTTTACAACCAGTTTTATTCTATATCAATTATTTTTTATGTAACTAATTTCCTTTTATATTTTACTTTCGTTTTGCTTCTTTGTATATATTTCTATGAATAACTTTATTTTCATATTTATTTTCTAGTATCTTGAATTATTATTTTAATTAGATTGAGCTTGAAAGTAGGACAATTTGTTCATGCGTCTATTCTTGGTGTATAATTCCAGTAAATTTATAATGACGGAGCTTTTCTTTAGATATTGATGTCCTAATTAAAGAGACACTTATTTACAGTTCTAATCAAAACCTATTATGTTTTTTGCTCTAATTAGGGGTCTCGAAACTAGATATTAGGCTAGCTTTTTAGTTTGTCTAATTTAAGTGGTACATCATATTATCATGTATAGCATCTCGTCAGTAATTTACCATTAACTATTATAGGAATTATTTTCGGTTATAAAAACTACTTTTCTAAAAAAATTTTCAGTACATTGAATATCTTTTATAATTAAGTTACATTTTCGTATTTGTATATCTGCATACGCATTTTTTTAGTATCCTAATTTCCTTTTTATTTTTTGGTTATTAATACATTTTAAAAATTTCACATTTTCCTTCTATAATGTTTTAAATTAAATTTTGTTTTAGTTATTTATATATAATGGTAATTGTGTATTATTTTTTCCTTACATTTATGATTTGCTTGAAATAAACCCTTTTTCTTTTGAAATGTTTTTATTGCATGTCTTAATGCATGCAAATGCATACCCATGTTCATATACAAATTTTATACGTATATTCTTCCTACACTTAGTAGACAATATTTAAAAGTAAATTAACAAGAAAAGGTACGCTTAAAAGATTAAAATTCCCAGTTGACTAAAGTTTTAAGGAATATCATTAAACTTATAATGCATAATAATCCTTTCTATTTTCAAAAGTTTATTTTGGTTAGCAATAGGTGAAGTAATAAAAAAAGTAGAAAATTAAAGTGTATAAAGCTAATATTTTCATTAACTGTATAACCAGCAATTTGTTGCAAACTTGCGAAAGTTTAGGAATCTAATTAATAATTTTAAGCTGCTAATAATAGTAATGGAATATAATATACGGCTTAGTTTAATCCATTTGCCGAAAGAGGAACATTCCATTCGGTTCAAAATAAACACTTTAAAGCAAATTCATATTTAAGATGGAAATAAATTAATTTCCCCCATATTTTGCTCATGTAGAAAATTGTTTTTTCAAGTATAAAACATCGAAACAGTTTCTCTTGAAGATTTTGGTTAATTTAATCCCATTATTAATGTATCTGAAGATTAGTTTTTATCAATAAAATGTGTTATGATGTTTACTATCATTATCTTTTCCTTTCATCAGTGGTATATTCTACCTTTTAATGAAATTAAGTTGAATCTAGACGCACACTTTATCATTTGATAAGTTTTTTCTTTACTTCTTGAACATTGACAAATACGTCTTGCCAATATTGCTTGCAGTTTGGCAATAAGTAGCATTCAGTGAGTAATCATACGTATATTCCAGTTTTGTCACAGATGACGAACACATTCATGAAATAAAAAACCGAGGCTATTACTCCCAAGCATTTACACAACTTTATTTTACCGAGGTACACACTTATAATTCTTAAAATGATTTTCTATACTCCGAGAAACTTTTCTTGCAATTTTTTAAAACCCTAATGCTAAAATAATGATATTTGACAACAGCATGAGTTTTCCTTCATACCATATCAATCTTTGGAGTAACCCAATATGGTTCAAATGTTTGTAGTCTATCTATGTGACATTAAAATACTCCCCTGTTTAGAAAAGATATCAGATCTTTTTTAATTAAACTTGTATGCGATATTCTGATCCAAGATATTAATAAATCATAAAATACCTATGCACTGGCTTTAACAAGTTAAAAATATCCAGAAAAGTTTACCACAGAATTAGCTTAGATTACATATCATTCCATTAGCAGCATCTACTGGGAGGTATAAACAAATATTGATTATAACATTCAATTTACAACTGCTAATATTTGGTGAGCTCTACTGCCTGAAAAACGTAATATATTTTAAATCATAACGTAAAGTATATTTTATTCATACTTTAACACAATGATATTAGTCGGATATCTTACGGTAAGTGCAATATATATGCATATATTTTTCAAAGATCTCATAAATTGTTTCAGCAAAGCTTAAAAGTATATTTCAAGTTAAACAATATTTTCAATAAAACCTTGGGGCCATGTAAGCCGAATGTAAGGAAAGAAGTAAAATTAAAAGTCCAAATTGCATTCCTAATTGCGAAACAAAAATTAACGAAATTATAAATAGCACAGGTCACTATTGCATTCATACCAGAAAATGATTGAAAGGAATTTGAATGAAAATTTCGATTGTAAAGAAAACTAGCAACAGTTTCAGATGTTTGAGTCCCCAAGACACATTACAAAGTATTCTGAAACAAACAGTTAATTTTTGAAAACATTGCATCTTGAAAATTTAGAGTTATTAACACCAATGACTCTATGAAAGCCACGGTGGGCTACGCATACGTTTATGTGAGATGGATGGACATAATTTTTGGACAAAAACGTTGGAGAAATCGTGAAGATGAAAGATTTTATACAGGGAAAATTTCCAAGCATCGTATTTAGTAATATGCAACATTTGTCTCTATTGATGGAAGATTGTTTGAAACCGACTGGAAACCGACCACTGGAGAGACCTGTAGCAGCTATTTTCGCAGTAACAACCTAAATTAATACTCATAACGATTCAGTGTGGAAATCAGTACATGACACTTCCTTGTATTATTTCCATCCCATAAGGTCAAATCTTGAAAAGCAGAGCAATTGTTCAAACTAGAGTACTAGAGGGCGAGGAAGACAAAGAACAATACTAGTTAGTTTTCCCTTATTATTAGCCATTGCTGAAGCATTGTGAGCAGGAAAATAACTTTTGAACATTTGCTGTAAAGGTCAGCGTATCTTTTGAAAGAACTCAAAAGTTATACATGTTGCGCCCCGCATAAGTTATGCATTTTAATACCCTGTTCTCCCATTTTCTACAAACTTTTGGATGGTAGGTCGGACGTGATGGACTTGTAAATTTAGCTTCTAGAGAATAAATTGACAAAATTTAAATCTGAGGGGCATATTTCTGTTAAAACAATTCTATGCGGATTTCGTTACGAAAATCATTGTTCGAGAAAACAGTATTAACCTATCAGGAATTTATCAGTAGATGGGTCAGTCTTTTATTTTTTGAAGTGTGATGGATGCAACTTAAATCATATACTTTAAATTTTTGAATATATAGGTTAATTTTCCATTTTTTTCTCTATAAGAAGGTTTGATTAGAACAATTAAGTTTTCTCTTTTAATTTTGAGAGAAAATCAGCTTTAGAGTCCATAATAAGTACTTTATTCTTAAATGGTAACAAACAAATCTAAAGTGTTATCATTTTCTCATTCTTTTAAAGAGTTTCTTTTAGAATTGCAGTTTGTCCATTGCACTGAAATACTTCTCATCCTTGATTTTCTTTGAGGGGAAGGCGAAAATTTTCATTAAAAGCAGGAATTTAGATTCTTGAAAATATTCGATAAAGAATAGGGATTGACAAGGAAATGAGCAATTTGTTGCTTCAGAAGAAATGAAATAGAAAGATAATTCGAAAATGCAGATATTATCTCTTTCCCCATTAGAATGTAAGACTTATTATTACACCATGTTTCGAATGGTGCATGCATATATATATGCGCACACACACACAAAATCATCAAACATTTCAAGAAGAGGTACAAACATGAATTTTTTTGAAAGTATGAGAAAAATTCTTTTAAGATAGATGAAACATTCCTCATAGCATGTAGATTATATTTATTAAAAGCAAACATTCAGGGTTTTTTGTGTGTTTCACAATTATAAAATAAAAAATAGTGTTAAAACTTTAAAACTACAAATTAAAGTAAAATTCTTTCATTTTGGTAATTTTGAATCTCATTTCAACGACAAGAGTTATATCTGAGATGATTCAGATGTTCCAAATTTAATACACTGTAGTGTAAGGATTTGAACCCTAATCAAATTATCTTCCACAACATAGGATTATTGATAAGACAAACCAGGTATCACAAAATAATTTTTCCAATCCGTACTGTAATGCAAAGCTTTCGCTTCTCTGATACACCTCTTAAAATATAATATGGTGAAATTAGCCTATCATTAGTTCAATAAATATTTTTTTTCAAATGTAACTAAACAATAAATGGTGAACTGTTTCCTTTGATTCAAGTAGCAGACGTAAAATTTTATATTGATCATTAATCAAAAAGAATTTTTTCAAACACTAATTTTGAAATCAACATTATACAAAAACTTAAATGAAAAAACCCAAGAGGAAATTTCTAACAATTTTATTCAGAGAATAGCATTAATTTTCCCAGGATGAATCATTAAGGGGTATTTCCTTAAAGCCATACTTCCTTCCGTATTGATAGAGAAAAATCGCTCTCAGCAACCAAAAGTTTAGCTCTCTCGAGATGTGGGAACTTTTTACAAAATATTCGATATTCTGTTGTTTGCATAATACTTTTTTTTTTGACGAAAAGAAATCATAAGATTATTTCATTGGTATATATACATATATATAGTCAATATATACAGATATATATATATATATGCATATATATAAAGAGGTGTACCCATACACACACACAGATTATATATATATATATACAAATAGTTGTAAACCTAAAGCAATGTAGCTGAGTGGTAGTGCATCGCGCTTCCACACCTCACACTTCAGGTTCGAGGTTCAAACCCCGGGGTGGACAAGGTCGACTCAGCCTTTCATTCCTTCAGTGGGTCGATAAATGAGTACCAAGCTTGTTTGGTAACTTAACAATAGGGGTTTCACGTCATACTGACCACCTGACTGGAACATCTGCTCATGCTCCTCAGGGTCTAAGGTCGCATATTATATGTACACTTATAGTCTGTTGCTTAACTGAGTTAATTATAAACCTAATTATAAACAGTCAAGAGAGTAAGCAACATTAGACACATTAGTACAATAGGAAACTCTTGGCCTTAGGAACCAAGATTGTAGGTTTAAACAAATTTTTGTGACTAATCAACCTTCACCTGTAATTTGCCTATACCAGTGATGGCGAACCTATGACCCGTGGGTCAGACACTGACCCAAGCAAGTTTTTTAACTGACCCACGATTGCTAAGCAGCCACTTGTTTGTTTACGCGGGTTTATATAGATTTTCTAATTTATGTGGACTTTTTACATTCTATTTGAATTTTTTAAAACACTGGATTGACATAAAAGCAATTTAAATGCTGTCTATAACCTTCTGTTTGATCATTACAGTTCCAAAGTTACGCAAATGACTTTGAAATTATGTATGAAATAAAGCAAAAGTTTTTACAAAATATGAAATAAAGTGTATAATTTTACTCACATTTTTTTTTGTTGAAAAAAAATCGACAAACCAGCTAATAAACATATTTAAAGCATTTTCTTCGGATAAAAAGCACTTTTGTAAGGTTATGTTCAGTTATGTTTGTAGAAAGAGACTTCTATAGAACTTGTATCATCCCCTCTCAGTTTCACATTGTGAGGCGCCTATGGGCACCATGCGAATGTCTGTTATTCTCGGTACTAGCAATTTTTGGTTCGCAATTTTAGGTGTGCCAGTCAGCACCAGTGTTGAACTTAGTGGCATCCATTTTGAACGCATTTAAAAGTAATGTGTATTGATGTGTATGTATATTAGGTATGTAAACACAAAATTTCTTCATTAATTATTATATTCTAAGTATAAATATTGTTAAATGTAGCCCTGTACTATGTCAGAGGTTTAAAAGTTAAAAACAATCCATACAAGTTCCAGGCTATATTAAGCTGAATAGTTTAATAAATATGGTGTGATTGAAAGGAATAAAATAATAACACGTGTAATCTGTACTGTAAAAGTACTTGTCGTACATATAATGTAAAAAGATATTCTGAAATGTTGCATTCTAAACTTGATATATCAACAGATGAAAAAAGAAGGGCGTATTTGTTTACAAAAGAAAAGAAAATTTTTCTCAAAGCAATTTTTTAGAAAGTGTTTTAGTTCCAGAAAATAGCATTGTAGCTGTCAGTTTCCAAGTTGCCCATTGCATTGCTCGCCATAAGTAACCTCTTTAATTTTTTTTTTTAAAAATTATTATAAAGCGTATAAATGAGTTACCTATAAGTCGCAATATAATTATAGGAATACAATTAGAAAAAAATATTTTTTTGCAAATATATACGATTTAAATAAAGCAGAAATGTATTCAATTGCTTTGATGAGAGTAATAATGTAAATTTTTATGCACAATTAGCAGTTTTCCTCGGTATAAGTATGGAAATATAATGAAAGAAGAGATGATAAAACTAATAACGTTGAAAGGGAAGTGTACCGGTCTTGATATTTTTAAATAATTTGATATTGCATGTAAAGCAGTGCTTCTCAAACTTTATATGTATGCGACCCAATATTCAATCATAATTTTCATTGCCCCCCCCCGCATACAATAACACTATTCTTTGATTCTAAGGCTGCAGAACAACTTTAACCTCTTGAGTGCCACCAGCGTATATAAACGTCACGTTCAGTCAAAATCTAAATTTCCCGGTACGTATATATACGTCTTTCCGAAGTACGAACTTTTCTGTGGACTCTTATCCATAAAATTATTCCGAAGGCTTTGGAATGCAATAAAAGGGCTTACTTATACCTTTTCTCCCCCTCCCCCAATACATCACATACGAGAGCCTACGCGGAAAAAGGTGGCATTGGGGAGTGAATTGCGTAACTTTTAATCTGCAGTTAAGGGATTAATTATATACCGTACAAATTATCAAGATAAGTGTTGATTTTCACATATAGTTTAATATATGATGGTAATAATTAAACTTTTTCTTAACTTAGTATTGTTAAACTAATTTTAAAATACGTTGTGTAGTACTGATACATTTATAAGTGTATTATATCTAAGTGTAAATGTCTATTTTGTTTGTTTACTTTCAGTAAATGAATAACTTTTTAAACAATCTTTTGTTTTCGATTTCTCAATTTGCTCGCCCCCCCTCGTAGAGTTATCCCGCCCCCCTGAGGGGGCGTGCCCCACAGTTTGAGAAACTCTGATGTAAAGAAATAGATATTGAACTTCAGAAATTAGTTTCCGTAACAAGAGACGATGCACCTAGTACAGGGGAAAATATTGGACTTATTCAATAAAATATTTCACACACACACATTCTCTAACTGAATTTCATTGTATAATATACCAGCAAGTTTTATGTGCGAGACATGGTTTCAAAACATTTCCCAATGTAACGTCAGTTGTAATAAAGCTATTCACAACTCTATAAACGCAAGACCTCATTTTAAACGGCAATTTTCACAATTCTTAGAGGAAATTGAATGCCAATATTCCGGGTGTTGACATACATTAATGTGAGATGGCTTAGTTTCGGACAAGTCCTTAATCGCGTTGTAACGTTATTACGCTTCTGGCCACCCAAAATACAACTCCAAGAAAGTCCAAAGATTTCAAAGGGAAATTTATTTGGTAGTTAACATATGTTGTACAAAGAAAAACGATTAAAATTACAGCCTCTTGTGACGTGCAGATGATGGCAAAATCATTACTTAGTGTAGCCGCCATTGTTGGCTATAACCGGAATCAAAGAGGCTTTGGGTGTGGCAGTCCATGCGGCTTCCATATATTGCCAAAGTTGATCTGGTGCAACAACGGGTGGCGTATCCCGGTCGAGTCGTTGTGTAAACGTGGCCCACACGTTTTCTATTGGCAATAGATTGGGAGAACATGTAGACCAAGCAAGCAATTCAATCTGTAGGGTAAAGAAGAACTTCTCAACATTGCATGTCAAGTGTGATCGCACATTATCCTGTTAGAATACTGCTGATGGCAAGCGTTGAATGTATGGGAGGATCACGGGCTCCAACACTTCAGAGATGTAGCGCTGGCTGTTTAGTGTAACGGCAATGCGTACTACAGAAGTACGGAAGTGAAATCCAATACAATCCCCAACCAGGATATCAGGTGTAGGACCAGTGTGCCGATGCATAATGCAACAGTTCAACAGCCACTCGCCATGATGTCTCCAAACTCGAATCCGACCATCGTGATGTTGCAGGCAGAAGCGGGATTCGTCAGTAAACACAATGTCGCCCCATTCCGTTGTCCATGTCCGCCGTTCCTCACACCATTGGCGGCGTAAGCACCTGTGGTTTCCAGTCAAGGGTAAGAGAATCAATGGAAACCTTACGGACATTCTAGTCTGCTGCAAACTGCATCGAATGTTACGAGAGGACACCGAATGATGCGTAACAGAATGAATCTGTTGGGTAATGGTTCATGATGTGGCTGCGCAATACATCACTGCCATGCTCACAATCTACCTGTCATCACGAGCTTTTTTTTGGGGGGGGGGGGGGATTCACTTAATTATAAAATTTGGAAAATAAATTTGACTTTATTTTGTATCTATACAAAACACAGAATTTGAAACAATGGAGTCAACCAAATTTATTTGGCTAGATATTGATAATTTGGAAATTGAATTAGTTGAATTTCAAAGAGGCCTAGTGGAGAAAAAAAATTTTTAAGACTTGATTTCTGAAGTATAAAGAAAGCAGTGTGAAAGTAGCACAGATAATATTGACACCATGTAAGAATTTAAAAATATATTATATTAAACATATGGGATGCTTTACCAAATAATTTTATATCAATGAAAAAACTAGTTGATGTGATGGTTTTTTAACGATGTTTGGGCTCACATATTTTTGTGTTATAACGGGTCTATCCGTGATTTCACTAATTCTCTTGGGTAAAATAATCTTTTTAACTATGATTATCAGTTGAAAAACACTTTCTGTGAATAAGAACGGGGTTTATGCAAATTACAACTTTAAGTGTTAGTAGTAGAGTAAGCGGGTTGAATGGTTGAAAGTGGATATAGAAGCGTAAATAAGATAACGAAAGGAGGTGGTATAGTTAATCAAGTTGGAAGACATACAAAGATAATCCAAGAAGTGAAGTCAAGAGCACTTCAGTATTAAGAAAAGTGAGCTTATTTCTATGATATTTAAATTAATCAAACGGGGATTACTCCTCCGGTTTAGTGTTTTAAGTGCATTCTCATCTTAAGTTGTTTAAGAATTTTTAACTTTTCTAAACATTTTTAAATCGTCCAACCACGCCCATTTTTACCCGTAAAGCCAATTGAATTTTAAAGATGTTTAAACTTAAAAATACTCAGTGAAAAATTTAAAAATTTATCTCTGGTGCAAATGGGTATTCGTGATCCACGAGTAAGTACTAAAAAATATGAAAAAAAATTTGACCCAGAAAAGTTCGCCATCCCTGGCCTATACACAGGGATATAGGGAAAGAAAGAAATAATAAGGGAAATATAATTATTGCAAATAAAATACACAATACCAATTATTTATTATGGTAATATTTAATACACTACATTTACTTACTGGTATAGAGTTAAAATCGATGTCATAAAACTAGAAGATAAAACTTATTTCGTGAGCACAGCATCAGGTTAATACTTCCCGCCAAGTACAAAGGAGTATTAGTAGTACTACATGAAAGTAAAATTAGTAAATTATGATAAAATAATAGAAGACTATATATATACATTTAAAAACCTTAAAATGTTCATATAAATGTTATTGAAAAATAAAAGGACACATCCTAAGCATTCACAATAATACTAGAATAAAATGAAGTTTTTTAAAAAAAATTTTGAAGCATGTAGCACCCTTTGTTGATTAACTGTATGAATATTTAAAAAAAACATTTAGTGTTAATATTATTACATTCTGTCATTTCACTTAGAACTTTTAGAAATATAACCGTAAAGAGAATTAGCAGGATATCCATGTTCAATACAATGATTAATAAAGTTATTATATTTTAAAGTTATTTTAGATTCACATCACTAACAAATACATTTTATTACGATATATATAGTTAAATATAATATTTTTCTATATAGAAATTGGTATATTAGAATTCCAATATGGCACTTTATGAATGTTGAAATTAAAAGCATCTATTTCATCATAAATGTTACTATGTGATTTATGATCCTTGATATGCAATGATACATCTAATTAGTTTTAAATGGATTATTATTAATTTTAACTAGGTTTAAGCAACCAGGATAAAAGTTAATATTGGGGTTAAAATTATTATTTTACCAGAAACTATTAGATCATCTATATATCTAAAAATGTAATAATCATTATTAATAATATTATATACATCTAAAATTTAATAATCACAATTAATCATATACTTATATTCATAAACATGTAAATAAAAATTGGCCAAACTGTTGCCACCTTGAGGCAAAGCTTTAGTTTGCTTCTACAATGAACCATTAAAATTAATGTAGGTTTCTTTTAAAAATAAATAGTTGAAAGCTTTAAATTTGTGGAAATTACTAGTAAAATTATAATTACTGTGATTTTCTAAAATTACCTCAATAATATCATTGATATCAATGGAATTGAATAGATCTTCAAAATATCAAAACTATGAACTGATTTAATATTCTTGTTTTCAAAAAATCTATTACATATTTACTATTTTAAACTAAAGCCTTATTATTTTGCTTGTTGATGAATTTTTGTAGAACATTATATACAGCCTTTTACCTGCAGAAGTAATATATGTCTTAAGACCATTTGTTAAAAAGCGGAATTCTACAGGATTTTCATGGAATTTAAGAGTTAAAAATATATGAGGACACTTAATCTTAGGAATGCAAATACCCAAGTTTCTATATATAGTAATAATACGATTACTAATTTCTTTATGTGTTAAGTCCAATCTTTTAAAAGATTGTTCAAAAAGTGTTTATTTAGCATATTATTAAAAATATTTACAATATTCGTATATACAGTTGTACCCCGATTTAGCGAGTATTTAACAAAGTTCCTGATTTAAGGAATCTTTCTCTTTCCCTGATTATAATGAAGGCAAAAACCATGTTTAACGAATAATAAATCTTGAATTAACAAATTTTTTAAGCAGTTGAAAAACATTTAATTGGTTTGTGTTAGAAAAAATTTGATTTTTTTCAAGTAACATGTTTTTGACTGGAACAAAAAAAGATTTACTTTTAAACCGCAACTTTCGACGGCAAAGAGTGTAGAGCGTCGTTAGATATAACTTGGGCAGTTGAGTCATGAGTGTAACTTACCGTGTTAGTTTTGAATAGGACAGGAAAAACCTCTCTTATTTCATCAAACTACATAACACAGAGAAAATTTAAATATTTTAACGATTACGTCATATTTGATGGAGGACCACCTATCTGTGCAACTGAAGCTCAGAAAATTTTTGATTTGTCAGAGACAAATATAGCGATTCTGATTCAGAAATAGATAATGAAACTCTTACCAGAACTATTACATATTCTATTGTCTTACATTGTTTGGAAACTGTGATAACACACCTTTTGCAGTACGATAGAAAAGAAGCAGTATTTCTTTAAGTAGAGTCGGAAAAAGAAATCGATCGAGTCAGGAATCAAAAAGATTTTTAAGCATCTATATTGGTCAGCATTTAAAACATCCCAATTACCAAGCGTGATTATTCACTAGTAGCTGTTGAATAAAAAGTGTAAAATTTCTATAACTATGAATATTTTTGGTCTATTGCTTATTGAGAATTTCCAAAAGATAAATGCAAAAAATTGGACTCCAATATAAGGAATAACCCCGATTTAACGAACAAAATGTTCGGTCCCGATTAATCCTCCGTTAAATTGGAGTTCGACTGTATATACATACACAAACACACACATATATATATACATATACATACACATACATTTATATATATACATACACATACACACACACACACATATATATATATACATACACACACACACATATATATATATACATACACACACACACATATATATACATAAACATGCACATATATATATATATATACATAAACATGCACACACATATGTATATATATGCATACACAAACACCCATATACATATATAAAGTCGACTCTCTCTAATTCAAACCTTTGATAATACGAACCTCTCGTTCATTCGAAGTACATGCTTAGCCCCTAAAAAAATTCTTGTTATTTCGAACTAAGAAATACGTTTTGGTACACTCAATATTTCGAAGTAAAATACGTGGCTGGCCAGACTACAAAGCGCGATAATTCAAATTTATCTCATAAAACTCGAACACTAACTATCATGTAGAGTCATGTAGCAAACAAGTTGAATCTTACATATTTTATGTTGTATTGTATCTGCGTATCTCCCACGTAACGCAATCCCTTTTATGGCTATCTGTCTGCTATTCCTTCTTTGTGTTTCCCGGTTCCTGAAGCAAAAGGATACTTTTCTTGCTTTGCTTCTTCAAGTGTACAATAGACCGGCCGCACTTGCTGTCTGACGTCCATATCTTTTGTTTAGCACTTGGCCTTGAAACACATGTATTCAAAAAGGATGGTCCACTCTTGTGAAGAAGTGATGCGTAGGATTGTGTATTTTGCGTCTGAGTGGCATGATGATTTATGACACATCTGTGTGACTTATGGCTTTTGGCGCCAAATGGGGCATGAATCGGATTGGACCCTGCCTTGGAGAGCCAATGGTGTTGGGGACAGTGTCTGAGGGAACCGATAACAGATTAAAAAGATTTTTTCATCAAACATTTTTAATACATAAAAGTATTCTTTTAATACAGGACTTTTAACTTTTGTATAATATTTATACTATATAATATGTACTTTTTAAAAATATTTTAAAATAATTTTATACAAATGTATAATTGTTATTTTATTGCATACTTTCAAATTGAAATGTGTTAGAAAAAATTTATCTTTGTGTATTTTGGGAAATTTTTTCCAACCCTCTTGATAATTCGAATATTTGATAATAAGAAGTTTTTCATTGATCCTTCCAACTTCGAATTATTGAGAATCGACTGTATATATATATATTTACACTGCTGGTAATGAAAGTTTGCAGCACCAGAAAGGAAAACAAATGCAAAAAATCACTTGCTGTACGCATACAGAGAATTAGGAATAAATCATGATTACATTTTTATGAAATATTGGCTCATACAGGGTCAAAAATTATTACACACACTACCGCGTCTGGCAGCTAAATTTGCTCTAATCCGGCTAAGCATGGGATCTATTTGAGTTTTGGTGATAGATACGGCTATGTCATTTTATGCTGCTTCAAATCATACTTCATCAAAGTATTTAGAAAACGGTGATGGCTCAGTCTTTCAGCAACTCATAAGTAATGTTTTGATGTATAAAAGAAATGAAGATTTGGAACACCCTCCGTTTCAAGATAGGTCAGGACACGGAGGAAACAGGCTGTATTACAATATCTTGTTGAAATACGACGTAATTGAGGTGTTGAAGATATGTCACAGCCACTGGCTTTAAGAGCTGAGAATTATAATACTGGCTGTTCATAATACTGAATACGCGAACAATAAGTTTCCGGTCTTCCCATACTATAATGCCTGGTGCAGGTCCCGTATCATGATATCTAATGCAAGAAACCCACATACATTATCCTTATCCCTCCATACACGTATATTCCTTTCATGATGTTGCATGTAGAAACGGAAATGTCTGGAAATACGACATGGTTCGAAACGATCAAATCTGTATCAAATTTTGCATTGACCACACCATGGTAGCCACACGTCTGTATGCTACAGTGTTAAGAAAAGCCTAAAAAAAGTTAAACAGTCTATGCTGTTTTAGACGTCGTCACACTATTGCGCTGCAAACAAGCCATTTTCTGACTCATGATCCATGATGTGGCTGTACTGTCGTACAAAGCCAACCTGACAACAAGTTTGTCCTCTCGGGAGTTATTGGTGGGATCAATCAAGATTTGCAACCATCTTCTAAAGTATGATTCTTCTGATTTCATATTTGCATGCTAGTTGTATGATTCTGACCAATGTGAGTAGCATAATCTTGAAAAGATAAATTGCCTTCTTCATAGGCCTCAATACTATCACTACCAAATTACAAGCACTGGTAAGGCTTGTAATTTGGTAGTAGCTTGTACTTATATCTTCTCGCAAACGAACGAATACTCAACTGCGATTTCCGAATAAGTAACCATTTGTGTAAATTTCCTTTATATAAAATTTGAGAAGCCGTTTCTTTTTTTTTGTCTTTCGTCGTTCGATTGCTCCTAAGAGTGCTAAGCACACACATTTGCTTAACCTAATATTTTCTTTTTCTCACACGAATTTCACTTTCTTTATCATAGATCATTCCTTGTGTTGCAGTTTTAATGGTTAGCAGTATATATGCACACACACACATAAATATTATAAATATATAATTTTAATATACTCTAGGAGAAACAAAAATAATTTGAATTCTAAAGTTTGAAAAGAATAATTAAAATTTGGTAGATGTAAAGAGTTGGAATTTAATTAGCTTATGGCAGGCCAATTTTCCCCATTCTGTTCAGAACTTTGACTTTCTATGGAATATAATAGAAAGAAATTCTAAATGTGCCTTATTACCAGAAAGATTATTAAAAAAACACCATATAATGCATATATCCCTTTCGAATTAAAAAACAATAAACCAGTAATTAGAGATTCAGTGATTTAATTACAAATTCAAAGCTTGAAGAATAAAGGCCGAAAAGTTGTTTATACTAAAAAACTATTTATTAACTAATATGATAAAGTAAAACAAGAATTATAGGTATAGTATTAAGAATATTTTTTTAATAATTAATACTATAATAACAATATGCTAGTAATAAATATTTTGCAAAGATTCGTAATTTTTATGAGTTACAGAATCACCATCTAAGATTTGAGAAAAGAGGTATATAAATGTAATGAATATAAAATCTGATGAGAATCGATATATGTATAAAAAAACATTTTCTGGATTTTTTTTCAAATTTTTTTCTTACTTTTATTTTTTACAAGATAACTAACACCAATTTATTCGCTTATCTTAGTACCAGAATTGAAAAATCATACACAATGGTTTAATTTTTTTTTTTTTTTTGATTTTCAGTTTTTTTTTATCTAAAAATATCATTTTATTGTTTTATAAATCACTGTCTTATCAATGCTCAGAACTTTAATCGAAAGAATTTTTAGGAATTTAAAATAACTAATAAACTACGAATCATTGTATGTTTTACACCAAAAACAATCATTTGCTTTCCTTTCAAATGACTATTATCTAAGTATTTTGTATAACTGTATATACTATTAATTTTATATGTATAATACACATACTATGTTTTGAAAAATTTAAATTACCTTTTATTATTCGAACTTAATTCCCATCTAAAGGAAGGTAGGTAGTGTACACAATACTTACGAATACTTGCGATGTTTATTATTGAAATTCTATGCATGAAGGCTCGGAAACAGAAATATTTTTAAAGCATAATTGATATTTTAAAAAATACTTTTGTTAACAACACCGAAAAGATTTTGCTTCTCATTTTTAAATAATGAATTATTTTACTTTAAGGCATGTAAATGAAGGGAGTGATTTCTTTGGAGGAATCAAACATGTGTCTGCTCATATTTGTACGATTAAATAAAAAGGTTGAAAATTCATAAACCCTACCAATGGCTACTTGCTGTTTACTGGATGTTAAAATTAGTATTAAATAAAAACTCTCGACTGTGATCTATATTCTCTCGACTATGTATGTATATGTTGATATAAGGAATGACTTATATATCATCTTTCTACACATTCTGTCAGACATTCATCAATTGTAATTCCTGTATGGTGACAATTTGAGGTGGGGGGTGGGCTCAATTCTGGCAGCTTACCAAGTACCATACATGTTCAATTGGCGAAGGGTTTGTTGACCTTATTACCGAAAGAAAAGTATCAACAGTATGAAAACAGCCAAAATATATGTGATAACTGTCCTTATAATGAGGAAATATTAACTCGGGGTGTAGTGTTTTGAAAAGCAGACTAACCATAGGATGTCATCAACATATTATTGAGCTGTTAAAATGCAAACATGAGGACCCAATATCACTGGATGTCGTGAGAGAGCATTTTACATTCTCACACAAGGATTCATGAATGTGTGACTGTATAAAATAAATGCTGAATGAACCCTCCATATGGATCTAAGGGTCATCTGCACTATAATTGAGGTGGGATTCATTGCTGAGTGCTAAGAGACGTCAGTCTACTATTAGCCTTATTGATCGTATTTAAGATAGATTATGTTATCGGTGCTGCAGGTTTAAGTCTAAAATCTTAAATAATCATGAAAGCTTAACTGGGGTACAGTCAAGCACTGTGAAAATATGGAAGATTCTTTGGATGGTGATGTTGAGACAATGATGCCGTTCAGGCTGTACGAGCCTGTCACATAACTGTCCCATCAGTCCTCATATTCGTTCACCTTGGCCTTCCAGGTGATTATTTCACTGATAAATACATTCTAGTAAACACACTTGTAAATACTCTTGACGGCATTACCCATTCCATCCATGTACACTCTCCCGCCACTTTAAATCAGCTAGCAGGTCCAGGCATAAAATTGTTCCCTACCCTATACCTTTCAAAAAAGAAGGCATGGATGACCACTGAACTCTTTAATGAATAGTTGGTCTCATTGAACACGGATATGAAAAGCCATATCCTACTCTTATTATTGGCCAACTGTACTGGGCATAAGAACACATCATCTTTATCAAATGTTTAACTTGAATTTTTCCCTCCAAACGTAACCTCAAAACTTCAGCCACTCTCGACCAAGGCATCAAATATAATTTTAAAACTTATTATCTGCGTGAAGTCGTTAAAAGCGTTTTGAATAACCTCGAAAATCAGCGGAATGTAACTATTTCTATTTTAACGGCTTTGATCATGATTGACAAGGCTTAGTGAGCTCTCACTCCTTTGACATTTCACAAGTATTTTAAAAAGTGTGGTTTCCCTTTCCGAATCTGGTTTTTGTGCACATTACACTCATTAAATGTAATGCTGAACCATCCTTTTGGGGAGCTCTTCCAGTACAAGATTTGACGTTTGACAGCTACTTGCAGGTTGACACGGACATTGCTGTATGGGGAACCTATCTGACACTGAAATTGCTGCTTTGGACCTCAATAATAAAGAAAGTGATAAAGAAGAATCGGAGGATTTGACTCCGATAACTCTGACAGAAACTAAAGTGTCACTAAACAAACTACGCAACTTTTTCTTTCAAAATCATATTGCCGCGGACTTTTTTCAAGCTTCATTTATTCTAGAAAAATCTATTGACAAAGTTAGATTAAATGCCATAAATCAAAAAAAAAAAGACGATAGATTTTTTTGTCAAAAAAGATTAATTATGAACAGTATGTGTTATTTTATAAATTGTTTTTAAAACATAAACAACAAATTTTTAACTCATATAGATTATTTTGCATCCCGCATTTATGGTCATTGATAGTTCCTAATGAAAAAAATTCTAGACAGTAGATGAAATAAAATAATTGGTTACTTATTAAACAAAGCAATCATTTGAGAACCTTATGAGAAAAACCTTGTTGATGGTTAAAATGAATCATTAACATTGAATTATATAGCCTACACAATCGCCGTTATGTTAATTTCAAAGAATACATTTTCATTTCTTTATCTTGTGGCAAGCTGTTTCTTTATATATTTAACATAATAAAGTATGCACATTTAATTACGTAAAAGTGATAAAAACTGAAACTGTTAGCCGCTTCTTCGTTTCAATATGAAAACAAAACGCAATATACAAAGCGAAGTCATAACATGCTGCGTTTTGCCATTCGACGTTATTACTGGAATCACCTCCTTTATTGCGTCATTTTCCTTATATCTTCCTTAGGTTTCTTAGGTCACCGTAGATTTCTGAGCTAGAAAGAGAGAGAGAAAGAAAATATATTCCTTTTGATTATTATGACTGAAGTCAATTATTATAAGTTGAGAGAACAGTTATCTTCAAATTGTATGTATAGATTTTTTAAATCAATTTATTTGAGGGGGAGGGGAAGTTTATTCACATTCAAGTTTATCACCATTTTATTCACATGCAGTAAAGCAGAAATAAGGTAGATTATTACAAAAACTTATTACATTACATAAATTTATACTAAAAAAAAATATTATTTTAAAAAATTTTACAAAGTGTATAGGAATGTAGGTATTTGAATTTTCTAGTTGTATGTGATTGAAAAGCCTTCAATTATGAGAAACATCTGAGCAAGGCTCCTTTTGAGTAAATAGAAATTTATTTTGGGATTTTCTAGTAAATGAAGAAAATTTTCCTCAAAAAGGAAAAAAATTAACTTATGCGTTTAAAACTGCAATGGCATATTTCCGAAAGTCGCGATTTAAATTATAATCACTTTCGGGAAATGAGACACACAGTCGCTTCGAAATTTTTGACTCCAAATTCAAGCCGTCAGGGTGGTATGGAAATTGGTTTAGGGGGGAGGCTGCCATCCTCCTCTATTGATCATTTTTCAAAATTACGTGGCCAGTCGCCAATTGCCCTAGTGTTGCTTTACGCGTGTCGTAAAAAACAATCACTCACTCACTCTAATGTTGCTTCTCTGCATCGTCCTTACATAAGCAGTGAAGCCATTCTAACAGTCTATAAAACTAAATTTACTAAGAGCTTAGTATTATTTAAGTTTCTATTCAAAGGAAAAGGATATGCTCAAAAGGATCATAATTCGATGGTCAGAATTGTTTGATTTGAGGATGAGGGGGGGGGAGGGGAGGGGGCTGGATATATCCATACTGTCCTCCCAAAATAGTAAGTACATTATTTTCCGAGAGTTAGCAAAATTAACTACAGTTGACTCTCGCTAATTCAAACCTTCGATAATACGAACCTCTCGCTAATTCGAAGTATATGCTCAGCTCCTAGAAAAACTCTTGATTTATTGAACTAAAACAATACGTTTTGGTACACTCTATATTTTGAAGTAAAATCTGCGGCTGGCCAGACTACAACACGCGTTCTAGACTATTCGAACATTCACTATCCTGTACAGTCCGGTAACAAACAGATTGGAGCTTACATGTTTGTGTTGTTTTGTCTCTGCGTGTCTTTCCTGTACACGTAGCCTCTTTGATGACTATCTGTCTGCCATCCATTCTCTGTGTTTCCCGGTTCATCAAGCAAAAAGACACTTTTATTGCTTTCCTTCTTCAAGTGGATAATAGACCGATCACACTAGTTGTCAGCCTTCCATATCTTTCGTTTAACACACGTTTAACCTTACTACAATGTCTTCAGAAAGTATGGTCCATAATTGTGAAGAAAAGATGCATAGAATTGTATATTTTGTGTTGGAGTGACATGACGATTTATGACTAATATGTGTGACTTATGGCGTGTAGCCCCAAATAAGGCCTGGGGTGGACAGGGTCCGGCCTTGAAGAACCAATAGTGTTGTGGACAGTGTTTGAACAAACAGATAAAAAATGTAACAGTTTTTGTCGTCAAAAAAGATTAATTATGTACAGCATTTATTCATTTAATAAATGTTTTTAATACATAAATGTATTCTTTTAATACACAGCACTTTTAACTTCAGTATAATATTTATACTATGTACTTTTTAAAAGTAATTTAAAATAATTTTATACATATGTACACAATTATTGTTTTATTACATAATTTCAAATTTAAATGTGCTAGAAAATTTTTTTTTCTCTTCGTGTATTTTGAGAGTTTTTTCTACCTTTTTGATAATTCGAAGTTTTTCACTGGTTCCTTTTACTTCGAATTAACGAGAGTTGACTGTATTAATAAAAAGTTCCGTTATATTGGTATATTTTAAGCTTATTTATAAATTTTTAATGATAATAATATTTTAAATATTTTCTAACATGCAATACATCCATGTTTTAGGCAACAAAAACATTCTTAATTATATTCATGTGAAATTTATTGTCGATTTGAGGCTTTTCGGCAAAATACATATGTTTGGGTTGAAATTTAAAGATGAGGAACACTATTTTACTAAGAAATTGGAATGAAAAGAGAAAATACAACACATTCTTACAAAAATAGAATAACATTATTTTATTCAACAAGAAATTAGAAAGGATAAATTTGTTTCACATATAATATTAGTATGCGAACTCTCTAAAATTTTGAATACAAAACAAATTTACTCTGTTATGAATTGAAGGGGTGACCCACTAAAAAGTTAATCAGTCTAAGAAAAACAATTCATTTTAATTTCAGAGATTTATAAAAATAATTCAACAGCAAATTAATCAAGATAATAATAATAAATATAATGTAAAAAAATCTATTCTAAGCAAATATTTATAATCCTTAATTAATTATTAATTGCTTAATGTTAAGCATAAAATAAAAGCCTCGTTACCGTATGAAACTGAAAAATAAATAATACAACATAATAACTCAAAAACAATAACAAAAAATTAGATAAATCTGAAACCCTATTTTTTCACAAAATAATATAAAATTATTTTATTAATAAAACATAGAGATATAATTTTGCATAGAATAGTTGAATAATTTCTGGGTATAAGAATGATTTATATATAATAATATATTCAATATTACAGTAATTTTATTTTAAATTATGAAATAAAGAATTTTCTCTTAGAACATTCAGAATATCTTGTTCGTAAAACAAATAAAAATTTATAACATAAAAAAAACTAGAAGAGGTAATGGGTTGTTTTGATAAATTACTGCAATCATGATCAATTCTTTCGATACATTCCATCACCAAGAACCCAACTGGAGTTGTATGCAACACATAACGAGGTATATGCTTTAGAAGAGGCTCGAAACTAAATTTATCTATACGATTATGAGCGTTGATATGATATGTTGCCCAACCATTCGATAGATTAAAGCCTTATTTTGACAGATGTAGAAGTTAGAAGATCAATTATATTGATGGAAGAGCCCAGACTGGGAGCTCAGTGTTCCTTCTCTTGGTCGGAATTACGGAGCAAATGTTCGAGTTATGACAAAACCGGACCCTCCTTCTGAATCTGAGCCTTGGCAGGCATCCAAATTTCTTATTCAGGAACCGAGCTTTGCCTTTACTATCGATCCTTAAAAGTCCTGTCGCAAAAGTTCTGAAAGTCTCATTCTTTTAGACGTAGTACCAAGGGGAAACAATTTCAGAATCTTGATGAAGTTTACTGGAAACTCGTTTAGCAGAGAAGAAACCAGAGGCAATGTCTGGGAGACAAGACAATGCAAGAAGAGAGTCTGAATTTCTTTCGCACAGTATGTTAAGATACTGTTACATTATATATATATATAGTTCTAAAAATATGTCAATAATATATAATGATCTCACCAATTTTAAAGTTGATTACTGATAACAATGTTTAACATGTAATTTTTCGTAACTAAATTGTACAATTTTTAATATATATATTATTCTTGCAAATTGAATCTGATAAAATTTTTCTTAATCAGTAGCATTTTTAAACTATCCGAAAATATATATGGGAAATAAAATGATGTTGAAAATGACATTTATGTCTAAGAATTCTCAACTCTCTCATTTTATTCTACAGTAAAGGATAGCTTACTTACATTTCGAAACCAAAAAAAAAACCACACAAATAAAATATGAAATATTGTGAGTTAAATATTTCATGTATATTTATTTTAAGACATATTTTAAAAGAAGTACGTATGTCAGCTATTCAATCATGAACGAATCCATGTATGGATATCGGTTATTTACTCGAAAAGTACGAATGCGAGTTGTGTGACAAAGCCTTTTGAAAACATACAAACATAAGGAAGAAAATTTATGAATCCTTAGCAATTCTAATAATTCTTATAAGTTTTCAAAAAAAAAAAAAAATGTTTACTTCAAAAGAATGAACAACTATATGAGAATGAACTGAACTGAAAAGACTAGAGAATTGAATTTCTAGGAAAGCTTTTCCAAAAAAAGAAATTTTTCGAGTAGTATATTAAAAAAGATGGAGTGAAAGAGTTATGAAAAGCTTTTAAAATTAAAAAATGGATGCAATATTGCTATGATTTATTATTAAGTATGACATGGTTTGTGAATTCAATCATTCTTTAAATAGTTACTTATATTAAAGAACTTTGTGGTTTTGTTTTATTTTATTTTCACAAAACAGCCATTATTTTATCTTGAAACTAATTCTCCCTTCACTAAAAATATTTTTAAATAATGATAAATCCTCATTTTGTATTTAAAATGTTTAACAACAAAGCAAGGAAAGATGTTTTGACTTGGATGGATCAACTTAGATAGATTTGCGAACATTAGGAACTTGCTAATTAAAACTTGATGTGCAATAGTGTAGCCAGGTATTCTGCCTAAAAAAACTTAAGGAATGAGTTTTAACCCCTTAAGTGGTTTGCTCGTACAACGTTTGGGCTATAGAAAGTTGACCACAACTGGTTTGCCCGTATGGTGTACGGACAATGACATTTTACATTTTATTTCTTTCTTTGATTTGCGCTTATTTTCAATTCTTATGGT
The DNA here is from genome assembly GCA_019973975.1 of Trichonephila clavata. Classification (NCBI taxonomy): domain Eukaryota; kingdom Metazoa; phylum Arthropoda; class Arachnida; order Araneae; family Nephilidae; genus Trichonephila; species Trichonephila clavata. The sequence goes on from BMAO01032054.1 coordinate 43,342, forward strand.
GTGTATAATTAAGTGATAGCATTTTTTGAAAAGATAATGAAGCTTGTCTATGGTATTGAAATGCTTTTCTTCCGGCATTTTTTTGCTATGGTGTTTATTATAAACAAACAAATAATGGGCATTTTTTTTAAAGCATTTTGGGTAAAAAAAAGATTGCTTAAGGCAGCGATACTCAACTTGCGACCCACAACGCTTTTCTGAGTGCCCCGGTCTCGGTCCGTTGTACTAAGAAATTTAATTATTTGTAAACATTGTATTAAAATTTAGCTCCCAATTTAATCAATAATACAATTAAATATATAATTTTTTGCTATCAATCTCGTTCTGGTACTAGATAGGAGATGATTTTTTTTTCTTTTTGTAACTTCAAAGATTAAAAAGAAATAATAGTAGAATAGCAACCATTTTGTCGGTGAAACTAGTTTTTAATTAACCCTCATGTCTTCCAAGTGAAAATTGTCCAAAGAAAATAGGTTGTTTCAAGACGATTGGGAACATGGCCATTTCATAGTGAAAAACAAACATGGATCAACAACTTATTTAACTTGTCCTAAAAATGTTATATTTAAAATATATATATATATATAATTTTGTCCGTAATTTTTACCACTCAACACAAATCTTTCAATTGCTTTTTCTTCGAGGATATCTTTCAAGAGACAATATATTTTTTCCAATGGGGCTGCGTATTGGTATTTTTTACCTTTGCAGACCTAGTTCATTCCCCAGGAGCTGGTATCACTTTCTAGTGCAGCCCCGTATAGGCGATACCAATTGCCGCAAGTAATTTTGACACCCAGTTTCCTCCCCAGATGGAGGCCCCTGAGCTCTGACGATGCGAAATTGAACATCGGAATTTAATTTTTCCTAGAAACCCAAGCCAAACGGATACTTTAAGGGATTTTTTATATGCCGCCTAATTATACGACATAACCGCTGTCGATTTTCTGCATCACGAAAATCCACCGACTTGAGCCGGGGTCGAACCCGAACCTTGGGTGCAGAAGGCCAGCGACAAATCAACTACGCCACCCAGTCGGCTGAGACAATAAATTTTTCTTAAAAAATATTTGCGACAGCAGCAAAGTATTTTGTCTATTGTGATGTCACAAAATGCTGAGGTAATAAAGTCATCCTATGAAATTTGTTATTTTGTTGATAAATAAATGAAATTGCTTCCTGAGATACAGAAATTGTGAAAGAGTGCTTCTTAAATGCATTCAATGTACTGTTTGATAAATTCAGTTACAATAATGAAACAATTTCAGAAAGAAAAATCCAGCTCTCATATTCTACTTCTGATAGACGTATAGAAGATATTGGAAAGCATATTTGTGATAGCTTCATTGAAGATTTAGAAAACTGCAAATTTTTCTTGTCTTTTGATTGTAGTATGGGTATTTCAGCAACATCACAATGCTTGGTTTTGTTATATATAATACTGAACCAAATATTCAATCTACGAAAGCGTTTTCGAAATTCCTTTCAATGAAGAACTAACTAGAGGCATCGTGGAGTTATTTCTTCTTTTCTAGAGCAGAAAAATATGGATATAAATAAAATTAGCGTTTGTACTGCATCGCACAACTGATTTTAGACTTCTTTTTGAGACGAACTGTCTTTGGACATTATCGCTAGATGCAGCTATGCACACTTTCATTTAAGTTTCGTGTTTGCGTTATATGCATCTATCAACTGTAAAATCTGGTGCTAAATGTTGATATACAGGCATAACTTCTACAACTTGCTGCGACAAACCAGTTTCATGGATCTATGTGATCCTGGGGTTTATTTTTGTCTATAACGCTTTTGTACATTTAAGGATGATTCCTCTTCCATGCGTATGTTTTCTGTTGTTTGACGAATAATGTATTATGCTGTCATAAATTGCAGTTTTCATTTTTTTGCTGCATGTACATTGTCTTCTATGGTATTTCTGTAAAGCATTTTGCAGTTTTGTGATATTTTTTCATCTATCAAGCTTCCCTGTTTATGATTATCAAGTCACTCTCAATCCAATATAGTTCAAGAATACATTTCTTTCAATTTTGACACAAAATTCGTGTTATTTTCTGTTAAAAATTGTAAGGATTTTAGTCGCCATCACTCAGTACGGAATTAAATCTCGTTTGGTATTCACTAATTGATTGTCTCCACATTATTAGAGCAGCATTCATCAACATGGTTCCAAGTGTTCTATGGAAATTCAGCATGTTTTTCTTTCCATTTCTGATACTCCACACTGTCAGCTCCCATAATTTCCACAGAATTTTGATAGTACTTTAACAATATTACTCTCAATGTTAAGGATGTCAATAGTTATACGTAATCCTGCCTTTGCTTTTGAAAAGTATCAACATATAAAACACATTAATAATGTCTTTAACTTTTAGAAAGTCGCCGTCGAGACTTTTATGTGATCTGTTTTTATCAATAAATTATGCATGCCCTGGACAAATATATTTTTTATCCATTGTTGGCATGTTTAGCGAAAAAGAAAAAGTTATCAAATAATAATGGCATTTGCTTACGGATTAGAAGGCTCTAACCAGCTTGCTATTTGTATCATGCGAGCTTTTTACTTTCACTTGAGAACTTGAATAAACAGTTCCATGACTGTCAGACAAGACTTACACATAAAAGTTCATTCTTTAAAGAGTACCCCCATGGAATAGTGATGTTCGTTAACAACGCAAAATAGCATTTTATACTAGAGACTTTCTGCAATAATTCAAAAGACATAGCTTGTGTATTAAATTGTAATTTTCGTCAAGTTGGAAAGATTATTAACTGTCAGATAATGGACCTTGCTGTATTATCTCAGTATTACAGTTTTTTCAACAAAAGTTAGTACGGTTTTAAGCAATTTCTGTCATAATTTCTCATAATTTTCAGAACATTTTTTTATTTTAGTATGACTTCTATATTTGGCTGCTATAAGATCCATACTTATTACTTTTCTGAACTATTAAAGTCTGAAACGATGTTCTGTTCTGAAAACAGCTGTTAGTATCAGTAAAATCAAAAAGTATTTTAATACATTAGAAAAACGCAAGTCTAAGCAAATCTTAAGCAAATAATACTAAAAGCTTTTAGCTGTCATTATGCTATTGATAAAACAATATTTGAAATAAGCTTTGTCTGAACAAAAATTAGGTTTTCAAAGCACATTGCAGCTTTCTTTGTATGACAGTAGCATGCAAAAAAGAGCTTGTTTCATCCAATATTGATTGCATTGCTTGATGAAGGGAAATCGAAACTACCCCATAACTCGGTAAGAAATGTGTGAAACCGATTTATTTTTGTAAATGTAACCGATTTTTTTTGTAATGCAAACTTTAACAATTTGTGCGTTTTTTTTATTTTAGTTTTACCACTTTGCACAAACTATCAATGATTTGAATTTGAATTATTGATTGCAAAATATTTTCAAATTTGATGGTATACGTGTTATGGCTATTGGTATTTCTACTAAACATCACTAGAAATTTTGGCAAAATTTAGAAATTAGAAAAAAAATTAAGGATTTTTAGTAACAATTTGAGAACTCTAAGTGTTTTAGTAAAGGTTAATTATTAGTTTCCCTATTGATAAATTTAGACATTTGGAATCATTACTAGCACAATATGTTCGAAAAGAAATTTAGTGTAATGATATCTACATTTGAGAGTAAAATTTGCTAGAACCTCCTCTCTTATCAAAGTATATAACAGTAAAATTTCTCTACTAATTCTCTATTATAAATCTAAGATTTGTGAATTTTATTACACACACACTATTTGTGAACTTCATATATTTCTAATTCAAAACCTCCACTAATATATAGGATTTATGTTGATAAAAAGCTTCAATATGTTTTTTTTTATATTTGATTGCTGTCTTAAGGTATCCGACTACCCAAAAATTGTGAATTACGCCAAAAACTGACAATCTTAATTTTAAGGATTTTATTTTGTAGGTCATTTTATAAGCTTAGTAAAAATACCAAAGTGTATTATTTTCCATTCACAAGAACAAAAACTACATGTGTTTTAGTAAAAGCAGATGCCATTACTTTAAGCAAGATATGTCATACTTTAAAACGCGTTTTACTCGAAATGTGTGTGTTTTTTTTAAAAAATGCTCTAACGGGGACAGCGATTGCTCAAAAAGTTTTGAAAATAATTAACTGAAGTTTTTTGTTTATGTTCTGTATAATAGCAGAAGTGTTTTAGCTTTCAGATTTATCAATTACTGTTTTACTAAGCTTAGTCTCCTGTGTGCGTTTACATAATCACTGTTTTCTTAAGCTATTTCATATAATAAGATAAAGTACTCTAATTTTTGTAAAAATTAAAATATCTCTTATCCTGAAGGTTATTTCAAAACTGAATATCATAGCAACACATCAGATGTGAAAAATTGAAAATTTGTTCATAAACTTTTGGTACAGAATGAGCCCCGTTTATGTTATTTTTTGTAAATCTTTAAGAATTTTTTCCCATTTAAGTAATAACAATTTCTTCTTCTTTTCTTAAATGTAGCATATTTCTCATAAAATGTACTAAACAAATCTAAAAACCATAAAAAAATCCCCATATCTCCATATTTAAAAGAATGTTGACGTAAGTAGTCGGGTACCTTAAGGAAAAATAATACCTTTTTGATCCTGTTCCTTATAATTAAAATGCTGTTGGAAATCATCAGTCTAAGTGCCATCATCAAATCTATGGCAACTATTTTCTAAGTTAGCAATAATAACAAACTGAAAGAGAGAGATGGTATGCATTAATGTATTCTTCAAATATGAAGCATCTACAGATTTGTGAGAGCTTTTTAATCTGAAATCTAATTATAATTAAAAACTAATCCAAATTTTACTGCATTTAAAACTATTTTTCAATAATAATATCTTCAATTGAGAATGAAGACAAATATTTCTCAAAAATATCAGAAAATTAGTTTTATCGAAAGATTTATTCATATGTAGAGCACAGTAAATCATTTTTTCATATAATTTTTATTATTATTTAATTTGATACCAAATTTATGTACATAACTAATAGTATCTCTACTAATATAAACACCGTATTATGAGTTTCGTTGGCCTTGATCTGACGCATTTGGACTGGTGGCATTAGCAACAACACAACAAATATATTGCGTGTGTGTGACTATCATTGTGACTATCATTACTCTTTATAATATCCATAATAACAGCAATTTCTTTTTTAGTCCATTCAAACATAAGTATTTAACCGATTTATTTATTTTGTTGAAATTTGAAAAGAATCATGTTTTCTGAAGTTAATTAAACCTAAGCAAACTAAACATAATAAAATTTGAATTTCTTTTTATATTTTATATAAATAAAATGAACCGCGTCCTATAAATATGACATAGGGATAAGGGGGATAAAATTTGCACTTACATGTTCTCTAAATGATAAAAAAATCAATTTATGAGTAGAAAATTTTGCTTCTTTAAAATATTTGCAAAACAGATTGCTTTTCAGTTGGATTTCACTCTAATTTTGATGGAAAGTTCCTAAGCAAGGCTGACAAAGTTTTCTGTCACATTTTCCACAGTATGTTTTTGGTTTTCCTTTGCAGCTCTCTCTTTGATAGCAACGTTCTTTTTCTCAATTTAGTTAAAAGTGGTTAACACTATCTTTACGGATGTTTTCTTTTGCACCAGAAAGTACAGTCTAAATCCTAGGTCTACCTCTTATTCTTATCATAGTGTTATTTTGATAAATGTTGTTACAGCTCTTCGGAACTACTTCAATTTTAGGTCTTCGTCTTTGTTGAGAGTTGTGTGAATTACCCAAGTGTTTACCATGGCCCTATTCAGCGAACTTGTAAAAAGTAGCCAGTACCACATTTTCCCATGAATTTTAATGGAATAAAGTCCAAACAACTAGTCATGGGGATCCAAAACAACCATATGTTTGTTGCAGGAATTTTTCAATTTTGGCATCTTCACGTTAATTTTATCTTCGTGTCCTCTTACTCAAAGAATGGTTCTAAAGTGCTGAAATTTATAGCAACAGTGACAACATTACTGCCATTGTGACTGCCATACACCAGGTTAATATCAGTGTTCTTATCAAATACAAAATCAGACATATTTTCCTTCTTCTGCATGGACTTAGATTATTTTAAAGATTATTTCCTTTTTTTAGATTCTTTCTTTTTTATTTTCATTCCTGGTTTATCCAGTTTTTTCATATGGTTCCTTTAGCTGGAAAACCCAGTTTACCTTTCAAAAGATCAATGCTGGTAAATAAGTTATCAGAATATAATGTGTAATTTGAAATATTCTAAATATTCTCTATTAGTTTCATTACAACACGGTTATCAAGGGAAATATCATTTCTGGTATCAGATTCTTTCCACTATAAGAAGAAAAATTATAATAATATATTTCGCTTCCACGGAGACCCCAAAGTTATATCCAAAACGTATTAGCTTGCCTCGGATAAACTGTTTCACACACAGACTATTCCTACCGTAATACATGATCATTTCATGAATGCTTAAATTTGCAGAGAAGTATCCAAATTTCATAAAATTATCATTGAGTATGGCAAACAAATGTTGTGCTTTGAAAGATCGATCACTGTCTTACGAACTTACAGTTTCATTGTCCACAAAGTATATATAAGATTTCAACTTTTGGAAGCGGTTTCGTGACATGGCATGTTTTTCACCAGGGTAATGCCAAAGTCTTCAGCATCTGACTAGTAGTCACCTTCACAGGTATTTGAATGATAACCAGTTAGAAGCAAAATTTCTATGAAAGCATCTATTTCGTTAGCAGTGGTCAAGAAATAGGGTTAATATCGTAAATTTCACTGGAATAAAACTGCTCTGAAACCTTTGATCTTTCAATGTAGTCTCCGTCTGCTTGAGCAAGTCATTTGGAGTTGATTAAGCCTGTGTTTCTCATTTTTGTATTGCGGTGCTTTTTTCCTTATCTAGGATGACTGATGTCTTTTAGCTTTTTTTTTCTGTTCTTTATTTTCGAAATACGGAAGCTCTGTTTCAGCTAGAATCTGTCTCAAGTCCTAACCTCCAGAGATCTAATTCCACCAGTATTTACTTCATTCTCAACCCTTTCATCTTCATCAGTTTGTTCACAGGCATCTTGTGGTAATATAACAATTTCAACGTCGCTCTAATTTAAATCTAAACTATTTAAAAAATAATTCTAACACTTCTTCTAACTTAAGAAACCTTTGCGCTGACAAAACTCATCAGGGGTGAAACTCTAGAAGTGAAATAATTTTTTTACTCTTATTTAAAAAGTGAGAAAGAGCGTGTCAATTGCATGCTTATCTTCCCACTGTCCTATTTAGACGACAGTTAAAAATAATGCGCGAAAAATTACCTAAGAACAATATAGCTATAATTAACCAACAGGGTGATAACAAAGGAGTATTATCACACAAAAAATGCCCAGCGAAGTGTCTAAAGTAACCTGAAAAAAGAATTCTGCGACCGCAAAGAGATTATACAAATTACACCCACTAAATGCGAAGGATATGTAAAATGTCCAGAGGAAGGGGTAAGAAACACGTAACTCACGTTAGCAGAAGCTAATACAAACCTTTACATTTTCCAGCTGACAAAATATTGACAACAAAAAAAATAATGATTTTCACTTGATATTTTTCAGCTTTCCACAAAATAGGACATTGGGTTAATGTATCCTATAGTAAAGTTCTTTTTCCAATTTGTATCAATTCACACATTTTTTTCTTAATAATTTCTCTGTCTCTTGTTTTTCTATTTCCAAGCATTTCAAAAAATTCTATAAATTTTATTAGTTTTATTAATCTTATACTTCCCCTATGGTAGAAAAATTGTTTAACTAACACAACATGAAAAATATATTTATTATTCCAAATCACATTCATTTCATAAGGATAAATTCTACTAAACAAAATAATGTAAAAGTTTTCAAATATATATAACAACCTCTTTCTTATATTGAGTACAATTTTACTATTACCGGAATATTTACCAAAAAAAAATTGTGACTTATATATTTCATTCATACTAATATTTAGTTTATTATAAATTTACCCAATGCATCTAAACTGACATGCCAATGCTTAATCACAATTAAGAGTTTTGCAAAATGAGAAAACAAAGAGGTGAGCAATATGTCCCTTGCCCATCACAACACAAATATTGCATCTCTTATCAAGACAAATTCTGAACCCCAAATTTAAATGAACACACACGCAAATACCCCAGAGTATATAAGTACTTTTAACTATGTTATGTAAAGCAACATAACTGCTCTTATCTTCTCTATTACGTGCATCAAATAACCTCATTTTTGATGTATTTGAAGACCATCTTACTGTTCCAGAAAACACAAATTTTAATATTGCTTGTTAACTTGAGACAGGCACTAGAAGGATGTTGAGAAAAAATATCCTTATTTACAATTTAACAAGTGTGTATAGGTGTGCAATTATTTAAAAAAAACGGATGTTTTACCAAAATTTAATATATTGCTAAAATATTTTCAGCACAGACAATTATATATTTTACTGACGTTGCATTTTCTCAATAAATATTTAATAGCTCTTCCAAGCACGTAATTTTTAATAAAGGCAAAAGTCTGCACAACAATACTAAATGTAGTGGGCAAAATAGTAACAATGCTACCTTAAAAAAGAGTTGTAATAGTTATTCTTCTAAAAGTAAATCTGTAGCTGAGAAAATAACTGAAAATTGTAAAACGTTGATTGAAAAGAAGAAAAGATTTTATTTACAGTTGCACAAATTAAATCTCTGGAGCTATATCATTATTGATATCAGTACTATAAAATGCATACAATAGAGAGTAAAAGGATTTATAAATCTAATTGTTGTTAAAATGTAATTTTTTCTGGTAAATCCCCTTTTATTTTGTTTTACACCGTAGGTGGAGTTAATAAATAACAATGTTCCTCAAAAGCATTTCTTTCATTTTAGTTGATTTCAGTTGCAAAAGTAAGAAAGCGAACCTTTGATGGTGTGCCGTCATGTTTCTTGCCATTCTATAGATCAGTAATAGCTCTTAAATTTATCTGAGCATACTTCAGTATAACATACATCCTACAATGCAACCTCTCTTCCTTGATAGTTGTCCCTTGTTTAAGGTGGATAATACACCCATCCATGCAGCTTGACAAATAGGTTTAATGAACAAGATGAACAGTTGCTATAAACAATCATCATAATTTAATCTTCTTGAACTTTTGCGGAAATTTTGAAAGAATAATAATAAGATGATATTAAATTCCTTCATCACTTTCAGAATTAATCGAGATATTTTAGAGAAAGAGTGGTATAAAATAATGCCATCATATATACAAATACTCTGCATCGAGTTGTTGTCATCTATAATGCTACTAGTACTATTAAATTAATAATAAAAGTAGTAATTCAGAATACGAATGCTTCCATTGATGTATATACCTCTTGCACATACGGATGATTTATTCTGAAATTTAGTATTAAATTAAGAGACAAACTGTACATTAATAAATGGTCTTTTACCACATTACACATTATTCATTAATTCATTACTTTGTGATGGACGTTCTGTCACGTTCATTGGTGTTTGGGGGTTAGTATAAAGATCAGTCATAATCAGAACAAAAAATATCAATTTTATTATTCTATCAATTAATTCTATCAACCCAGGGTAGGTAGTGCACCTTTTATTAAGTCTAATAGCAAAAACATTGTAGAACAGATACTTAATATTTATTTATATTTCAAATAACTTAATCTTAAAACGTTTTGGTAGTTTTCGGTCTGAGTTATCTTAATTCCGTTCTCAGCTATTCGACTTTTAGTCGTTATTAATCTACTCGAACTTATTGACTAAATGATCAATTAACAATCCTTAATTATTCAACAATTAATCGTCAAGTAACTCTCGACTACTTTCCGCTAATCACTAACTACTAACTGCTAACTCCTGACCACTAACTCCACGTATCTAAAAGTTAACGCTTAAATACCATCCTTCATTTACATAAAGCGTGTCTTCTTCTTTGGGAGTAAGTTTTCAATTGGACAATATTTAAAAGAAATGCTTTTTCCCAAGAGGATTAGTAGGAGACTCGCAAATAAACCCGTTACAAATTTTTTATTAAAATAATTGAAATATTAAAGGGTATATAATTTTGAATTTTATATTTCATTAAAGCTTAGTAAAAGATGAAAAGTAGTACAATAAAAGTAATGTTTTGACAGTAACACAAAGTATAAAGTTAATGACCCAATGCACGAATAAAACAAACAGATTAATTATTTTTTTTAAAAAAAGCATCGAATGAATAAGAACTGGTTCTTGCCATAAAGAGTAAACGCTTGAACGATAGTCTATTATATATATATATATATAATAAAAATTATTATTAGAAACTATTTTCAACAACATATCACTTAATAATTTAATATTTTAGTCAATAAAAAATACTAGTTTGTAATTAAGGCCTTATTTCATTAGTTTTGATACTTGTATTGGAAATTTATGATAAAAATTTAATAAATCATATGATTTGAAGTTATGGTAATTTGTCTACTATAAAAAGAGAATATTAATGATTGGAAAAAATTACAACATGAAGCACCCTTTATTTTTTTGTTTTTTAACTATTTTTGCCTATCCTTTGTTGTACGCATACTTATTGGAAAATGTTTTTTGCAGACATTTCTTGCTTATTATGTATATAAAAATTAAATAAATCATAAAAGCAAAATAATACACAGATTAAATAACAAAAAAAAAAGTGTGCGTGTCTAGGACCACACGATAGAAGTGATAACTTCGAATTTTGTAATGTTGTATGTAATGTTTGTTTGTTTTGTTGTTCAGGGATTAGTTAGGCGAATAAAAAAACAAGGGTATTGTCATTTAAAATTGTTTATTCATATGTCTGTACTCATAAAGTAATTTTTTTCGAAATATACAATCACATTTGTGAATTAATTGTATTCTAAGAAGGAAACAATCGGTTTATGGTAGCTTAAATAGGTTAAAAATGCTTTAATTCAAAATTATTTAAATATCTAAAAAAGACTCCGTCGAGCGTGGTTCTGTAATTTGTCGTGCTTTCATTTAGAACATTTGACATAATTAAATTGAATTTTTATTTTAAAAAACTACTAAAGGCTTTGATTTGTCTATTGCAAAAAAAAATCTACATTAAATTCCCCACTTAAAATAATAGACAGTTTATTCAGAAGAATTGATCCGGCTTCTCAGTGCAGACAACTAAATTTTTGTGAATGAATTCGATAATTTTCTCTATACATTGATTTGGTGAAATGTAAACAGTAACCATTAGAATTATTTGTCCATTTTCTGCTCTACATTTCGCTGCACAAATGTCTCGGATACATGACTCATTAAACCCAAATGATTCAGTAATATTGATGCTACATCAGTGTTTCTCAAACTGTGGTGCGCCCCCCCCTAGGAGGCGTGATAACTCTACGAGGGGGCGCGAGCACATTGAAAATCTGAAAACAAAAGATTATTTAAAAATTATTAATTTGTGAAAGTAAACAAACAAAATACATTTCCACATAGTAAGAAATAAATACATTTATAAATTCACAGTACTGCTTAATATATTTTAAAATTAATTTAGCAATGCTAAGTTAAGAACAAGTTTTATAGTTACCATTGAGCCCATGGGCTTGTCATATATAAATTTTATACAAAAATTAAAACTTATTTTGATAATTTGTACGGTTTATAATTAATCCGTTTTTTACCTATTAAAAGTTACGTGATTCGCTTCCCAATGCCACCCGTTTTCCACGTAGACGCACGTATGTGATGTAATGGAGGGGGGGGGGAGGAATAAAGAAGCAAAAATAATCTGAAATAAATAAATTCTTTGCAAACGTATTGCCAATGTCCTTTTATTGCTTTCCAAAGCCTTCAGAATAATTTTATGAATAGCAGGGCACATAAAAGATCGTATTTCGTAAAGAAGTATATATATGTCTGAGAAATTTAACGCTTTGGCTGAGAAAAGACATTTATATAAGCCGGTGTTACTTAAGAGGTTAAAGTCGTACCGTAGTTTTAACGTCATAGTATAGTATTATTGAATTCAATATATTGTCATTGTATGGAGGAGGGCGCGATGAAAATAATGGTTGGATATTGGGTCGCAAATATTGCAAGTTTGAGAAGCACTGTGCTTCATCCATTTCTGAAGTGACATAAGTTGTCGTATCTCCCTTATTTTTATGTATAGCAACTCCACCAGCACTGTGATTGTGTCTTTGGGATTTACCAATAGAATGAAAATTTGGAACATCTATGTTTACTTCATTATTTATCCAAGTTTCTGTTAAAAGTTATATAGTTACATGTTGCATAACAGTGTCATCAAGATCCAAAGCATGTGCACATAAACTTTGACAGTTAAAAGAATATAACGATATTCCTTTTTTAGTGGAAATGAAGTTTGGGAAAATATCTGTTATTGTTTTAAGTTAGTTTTGTTATAACTTTTTAAATTCATTTTGTAGATCTCTGAGAGATGTACATTATCTTAAGCCATGGAAGAATTTTGGATCGGAATTTTCCGTAACAATGTAAAGTCCTTCAAGACTTGTTGCTCTTGGTAACGCAACATATACCAATTGTTGAGAATGTGTTTTATCAGTGGCGTAACACACACATACACCCCCGCACTGCGGGGGGGGGGCACAGCCTGACTGACGCCATTAACGTAGATTTTCTCAAAATTCGCTTTGCATATTTTAAAATCGAATTTTTAAACGATTTTCCAATTGGCGATCCAAAGTCATTCACTTAAACCAAATAAGCAAATTCATAACCGAATCAAAAAACATTTTTTTACTTGCTGTAATCCCCGTGACGAGAGAGAGATACTTTTCTTCAGCAGTTTTCTTTTTAAATCTGAATTACTGACAGAGATAAAACAAAAATCAGATAAAATGCTAGGAAGATTATAAAAATTCATCACTGTTATAAAAAAGTTTACCTTAAATTAGCTGTAGGGAGGGGAAAAAAAGATATTATTTACTTTTCACGAAGCAACAAATCGCCGTCTTTAGTCCCCCCCCCCTCGTGTATTTCATTTTCATTTAGCGAAGTCGTAAATAACGTACATCTGTTATGCTTTTTTCAAGTAAAATAATATTACGATACTTGGAAAAGCACAAGAAGGATTTTAAATGAAAATTTGATCTAGATTTATGAGTATTCAATCAAATGAAGCATAATGAGAGAAGAAAACATAATGGAATGTATCAGTTTTTTATTTCTTTTTTCATGGAATCATTTTTGCATCATATAAAGAACTCTCGTTATAAAAAGTTGCAGTATTTATGCTAGAAAATAATCAAACTTTAGATAAAGTACATCCTAGGATGCAGAAACTAAGAATAAGGTAAGTGATACTTTTTTTTTTCTTTCGTAAGAATTTCACATCGCCACTGTATTTTATCATACTTATAACAAGTCTTGAAGGACTTTACATTGTTACGGAAAATTCCGATCCATTGTAACGAGCGTTACAAACCCGAGCGTGGCTTCATTCAAGTTTACTCTCCAGAAAAAAGCGCCTAAAGAAGTTATCACTTAAAAAATTCCGTAGAGGAACTAGAAATCAATAATTTAAGTAATTAAATCATATGCTTGAAAATAATTTTTACATTTAACAGCAGTGTATAATTTATTGAATGAAATAATGAAGAACATATGCAAATGTTTTAAGCAATCTAAAATAAAGTAATACTTAAGTAACTTTTCAAAATCTAATTCCATAAAATATTTTGATATATGTTGTATGAAACATGTGCAAATATATGGTATATGAAGCATCTGTACGATTGTGAAGTAATGAAATGTATACTTTTTTAATATAAGAAAAAAAGTTCTTAGTAATGTTTTTTTTCTTTATTTGTTCCCTTTAAAAAAAAACTATGAAAAAGAATGTAGGACAAGCTGAATTTCACAAATCAGTTTGGCCAGAATCCAAGCCAGAGCCCTAAAACATAAGCCTACATTCCACTTAATAACTTACATCCGTTTCTGAGAAGAAAAAAAAGCTAAATTTTCTAAGGCAAATAATTGACACTTCCTAAATAGGAAATATTTCAAATGTCTAGTTTAAGGTAAGTAAATGTGGCTTCTGAAAACATTTTGAAGATAAAATGAGCTTATATTTATTTTTAATGTCTCAAAATAATTAGATCAAATATAAGGTATCCAAATACTCTAAAATTGTGAATTTTGCCAAAAATTGATAAATTTTATGAATTTCTTTTTTAGGCCATCTTATTAGCTTTATAAAAACACTAAGTGTACTATTTTCTGTTCAGTAGAACAAAAACTGCAAGTGCTTTAATAAAAGCAGATGTCATTACTTTAAGCAAGATGTCATATTTGTAAATGATCAAACGGGGACAGCGATTGCTCAAAAGGTTTTGAAAATACCTAACTTAATTTTTTGTATATGTTCTGTATAATAATAATAGAAGTGTTCTAACTTTCAGATTTATCAGTCAATAATTTATTACAAAATTTACAGTCCCTTATATTAATATAATCGCTGTTTTTTTAAGCAATTTCATATAATTACTAAGATAAAGTGCTCTAGTTTTTGTAAAAAATTAAAATATCTCTTATCCTGAAGGTCATTTCAAAACTGAATATCATAACAATACATCAGAATTGAACATTTGTTTATAAACCTTTAGTACAGAATGAGCCTGTTTATGTTATTTTTTGTAAATTTTTATTAATTTTTTCCCATTTAAGTAATAATAATATCTTCTTCTCTTCTTAAATTTAGCATATTTTTCTTAAAATGTACTAAGCAAATCTAAAATCATTAAAAAAATCCCCATATCTCCATTTTTAAAAAAAAAAAGGTTGTCGTGAGTAGTCAGATAGCTTAAGCGAATATTTTGAAAAAATCTTAATGAAAATTTGTTTGAGTGAATTTGTATTAAACTAAAGGTATACACGGTGTCCAAAAGTAGTCCCCAATGTCTGCACAGCCAGATCATTCATTGGGTGTCCATAAAAAATGCTAAAAAAACTATACCTGTATTAGCCATAGTTTACGAGAAAAATATTATAAATGAAAATACATGGTAATGAATGAATGATGATGCATGCTCGTTTATGATGGGGCCCAAGAGCATTTTTGTGTTCCTGTACGTGATTTTCTGGATATGGCATACTCCGATCGCTGGCTTGGACCTGTGAGCCTGGTTCTATGGACACCACGATCACCAGATTTCACAAACGAACTTAATTGCTCTTCTGCATTATGATTGCACTTCGGGGATATCGCGTTGCTGCGACGTGTGCACTCATCCATTCAATGGTGCGCTCTAACCTACCATGATATGCACAACGAGTACTTTGAGTTAACCCTTGAGCTTTATAAAAATCTGCAGTTAC
This sequence comes from Trichonephila clavata, assembly GCA_019973975.1. Classification (NCBI taxonomy): domain Eukaryota; kingdom Metazoa; phylum Arthropoda; class Arachnida; order Araneae; family Nephilidae; genus Trichonephila; species Trichonephila clavata. Next base: position 58,795 of record BMAO01032054.1, read on the forward strand.
TGCTGTTGATGTGTCTAATACACGCCTGTGACATCATACTTTATTTTTCGTGCTTTTCTTGTAAACTATGGAGCGCTCGCTCGCAAATGTATAGTTCTTTGGGCATTTTATATATACTCTCAAGGAGGAATCTAACTATGCAGTTTTTGAAGGCTATTTTTGAGATACCCTTTATATTATTTATATGAATGTTATGGCATTCTAATACATTTTTCAAACATGATTCTGAATCCATATAAGAAAGAAAGCCTATAAACGGATTTAGAAAAAGAGCGTGAGGTCCCGTGTCTTTTTCAAAGAAATACTGTGCAAGTATCTCTCTCACGTTTAATACATATTGTTTGCAAGTTTATGACATTGACACATTGATGCACTTTTTCCCCAAGAAAAAGTTTGTTACATGTTGTGAAAAGAATTCGGGAAATAATTTTGTTTTTCTAGATTTTTATATCATGATAAAAATGATGGAATAAAGCATTTATTAATTTGAACTCAAAGAGTAATAATAATAATGATTTGTCATTTACACTTTGCATAAGGCTGAGTGGTTTGAGAAGCAGTATTAGAAACTTAAAAAGTAGTATCTTATTGTTCACAATTTTTTATGTATTCGATTGTATTTTACCATATTTTTAGGTATTATAAATAATAATATATTCACTCACACACACACACACTGAAAAGTAGTTTCTTCAATTAAAGTAACTAGCTTTATAAAACTGTTGTAAATAAAAACTTTATTTTTTGATAAAATAAAGAAATTTGTAACGAAATGTTTTCCTGAAACATTTTCTAACTAACCAAAGTTTAAGTTTATATGTATTTGAATAACATTGCGTGATAAATTATATATATATATATAGAGAGAGAGAGAGAGAGAGTACATGCCAAATTTGTAATTCGGACATCAGGAATACAGAGCATCTTATATACCCAGAGCTAGATAAAAGGTCTTAAAAACGTGGTGAGGTAAGCAAACTATACTGATTTACCAGAACTTTTATCAGCCCTTGTAAAGACTACATTTCTTATGTTCATTTTCTTGTTGCTTAAACTTTTAATTTTTCTTTTGTTCCCGTTTTAATTTGTCAAGGTTCTTCCTTAAAATGTTTGTTCCTGTTTTTATTTATTATTGTTTCTGTGTTATACTTGAGCTGTTTCAAATGTTTGGACTGATCCTTTCAATAAGGCCAAATGTAACAAAACAACATTTATATATGTATATTGAAAGTAGTTAGTTATAAGGAGTTACTTATAAGTGTTACACCAAGAAATATATGGGAAAAAACTCCAATCAAATATATTGGTATTTAAAATTTTATATGTGAATATAGCTTATTACAGATATTTTTAGTGAACTCCCGCATCTCTAAGAATATTTCAACTAATCTATTACTACTATTATTATTAATTATAAAAGTTAAACAAAAAAAATTAATATATTAATTCGAAACATGATTTAAATCGATAAAGTTATTGCCCTTCTATTTAGAAATTCGAAATTGAATACCCTCATTTATTATTTTTCGTCGATATACTTAATATCTATTACTAAGCGATAAGTGATATTAAGGGAGCTGTAATTTATTTATGTTAAATCTGCACGCACTCAATTTTCATACATTATTCCTCTAATCTATATATTATCTACATACAAATCGTTTTTAAATCTGCTTAGAGATAAAAACCAGTATTGATTTCCTTTTTCCAAATATATGAACTCTGCTTAGGAACGAAGCTTATTTATTGTATTCAACACATAAAAATACATTACGGAAACTTATATTCACGCACTTAAAATTTCGCCTTAGAAAAAAAAAATGATTGAAAAGTTTTATAAATAAAGAAGTATTTTTTACTTATGAGTATCCTAAGAAAATATCGAAAATATAAAATACATTAAATTAGAAATGATGTTTGATATGATTAATTGATTTTCGTTTAACTGGAATATTTTACGTCATAATGCTACAAACCTCCATATTCTTATATAGAAATATTTTATAAGATAAAGAATTGAATAAATAAATTAATTCGCTAATTTTAAATTAAAGCATAGTGAATTACAAATTATCTGCACACATTAAACTTATAGAAAAAAATTATATACTTTTAGACATTTTCAAATTGACTTAAATATTAAGAGTAAGTGAATACTAGATTTTGCTCCTTTAATAAAAGAGCTATACAGCCAGGGACACTAATTTTAATGCTTAAGGAAAAGAAAATTTATTAAAGTTCTCTGCTTATATTCGAACATGCAAGATTAAAAATAGAAAAATCGTATTGAATAGATATATTATAATTTTCGGAGTTCCCCAGTATATATACATACATATACTGAACACTATTCATCCGCAGGGTATGATGCTGAACGCATGATGTTGTACGAACATATACTGTTTACGTGTTCGAATGTATTGAAAAACATTCTTGAAACTCTCACTTCTTGATATAAAAAGGGCAATACTTGAATTTCTAAAATTGAAGTGAATGATCTCTTACTCATCTGTAACCCCTTCTCCCAAAGTGGATTTCCGCTCAAACCATTTTTAGTGGATCTCAGATCAACAAAGTAAACATCTTTGCCAAATTTAAAATTTAAATCTAATACTTCAAAAACGGAATTGTTTTTATCAATAAGCCACCTCAACCCCTTTTGAGAATTGATATCCGTAAGACTCATTCATAGAGGATTTTAATTCAACAACAACAACAAAAAAACAAGAATCCAAATTTTATTGCTGTTGGTCGAGTAGTTCGAAAACGGGAACTTTTCTCTTTTTTTGCCTATGCTCCCCAGAAACTCCTCGCTCCCACCATTGAAGTCGATTTCTGAAAAATCCGTTCTCAACGGATCTATCTCTATTCATCAAAAGAAACATGCTTACCAAATTTCAAGGATGTGAATCTAACAGTTTAAACATAAAAGATTTTTTTTTTATCTGTAACTCCTATACTTAAGCTTTTGTAACTCCTATTGAAGGTCGATTTTTGTAAAACTCGTTCATAAAAGAGCTCTACTTCATGAAAGGAGCATGCTTACCAAATTTCAATGTGGTTAAACAGTTCAATAACAGGAATATTAGTCTATAACGTCCGTTAAGCCTCTTAGTTGTCAATTTTCGCAAAACCCCTTTGGAAGCGGACGTTTACTCCGTGAAAAAAAGTGCCTACCAATTTCAAGTTTGCAGGTATAATGGTTCAAAAGCGGTAATATTTATCTACAACGACCTTTGAACTCTCGTAACGTCCCTTGGGGGTCAGTTTTTCCAAAACTCTTTTTGTAGTATGAAAGAAACATGCCTACCGAATTTCAAGTTTGAAGGTGTAATAAATCAAAAACAGGAATATTTATCTCTAAAGCCCCTTTGTCTTGTCCTCGTAACGCCACTTGTAGGGCGGTTTTCACAAAACCCCTTTTGTAGAGGACCTCTATTCCATAAAAGGAACGTGTCTACTAAATTTCAAGTTTGTAGGTCTAAGAGTTTAAAAAACGGAAATATCTATCAATAACTCCCGTTAAGACCTCGTAACGTCCCTCGGGGGTCACTTTTAGCAAAATCTGTTTTTAGATCTCTACTCCATGAAACGAACATTCCTACGAAATTTTAAGGCTGTAAGTCCGGTAAAATAGTGATGAGTGTGTGAATGACTGTAATTAACACGTGTAATTATCGACGTAATTAAAATTTGAAATATTTTTGGTTCTAAGTTGAATCTGTGGTTCAGTGGCTATATTTTTTGTTTTCATTGAGTAAAATTGCTCTACATCTTTGTATACTTTCCGAGGTATAATGCCCTACACATTACCAACTGAGTTTCAATTAGGGATTCCTGAAGAATAGTAACAGTATATAAGAGAAAGAATTTAAATAATTTTTCGTAGCATTGAAGGGGTATGATTAATTTACTACAAAAGGCATAAGATAGTTTTCTGGTGTTCTACATATTTAAAGAGTTACATCTATAAGTTTTTTGAATATAAATGTTTTGAAAAACATTTTTTCATTTTTTCAAAATTCTTTAAGACTGTTTGTAAGATTATTTATATGAATAAGAATTGACAGAAGTTCTCAGTTGAGTTGAAAAAGGGATACAATTTTTAGAAAATACAGACTCCAATGAAAAGCATGTTTTTTTCAACAAAACAAGGAATAAAAAATATTAGCACGCAACGAGTAAATCCTGAGGGAGAAAAAAATCTTTTAACCGGCAGATTACTTTGTTGGATTTTATGAAAACCCTTCTACGTCAAAACAACTTCGGTATGCGATTTTGTATTTGTGTTATTTAAGATCTTATTTTTTAAAAAAAATTAAATTATTATTATTAATCTGGCCCCAACTAAAAATAATTTATAAGTATTTATATGCGAAAATATGCCCCGACATTCAAGAATTGGTCTTTAGCGAAAATCATACAGTCCCACCTTTCGCAGAAGTTCGGCGGGTTACGGCATATTTGTCTCTACTTCAATTTCAAAAATTTTGCTTTTTGAATAAAAAGATGTTCGTAATGTAAAAAGAAATATTCTTTTTACTTGAAATATTAAATATGAAGTACATGCATATATAATTTAAATTTCACAGAAATGAAGTGAATGGTTCGTAATTATTTTTATAATGTTTAATGTTCTTTAAAAATTAACAAAAATTATTTTCCTTTTGTAATAATTGCATTGCGCAGTTTACACCCACGCACACAACTTTCATTTCAATATCATTAAATAACCGTTCGATCAATATATTAGATCTTACTTCTAAATATCTGTTCTAAATTAGAGAGAAAAAATTTATATAATCGAAAATTATTTGTTCCATACAGTTCAGTAAACACTGAATGTTGTTTTAATAAGTAGTGTGAAACGTTTTTCAACATGGGAAGTATCTTAAAAAATTTTGGAACAAAAATTAAGAACTTAATATATATATACATATAACATAATTTGAAATAATATAAGGTTTCCGCGTTCCTTTTTTAAACTCCTTTGTATTTAAAATCTTTATAATGTTCCATTTCATTTCGTATCTTTCTTATTATACTGTTTTACGATGTTTTTTTGGAGAGGGGGAGTCTTTAATTAAAAATAAATGTCTAAGAAAGTAATTATTTAGTTAATCCATTATTAAGTAATTACAACTTTTTTTAGCGTTCAGTGTGATGAGTATTTTACTTTAAATGAATTTTTTGGCCATTAAATACAATAACATTTCTCTTGTTTTCTATTCATTAGATAATTAAAATTATAAAAAAATAAAAAGAGGAAAGGGAAAAAAAATTGCACTCTTCTTTCATTCTTGGTAGAAGATACTAAGCCCTCTTTCTCCAAATAATGTGTTGTTTAATTATTTTATAAGAAAAACTATTATTTAATAAACTACTTTTATAGTTTTTTAAATAATAGTTTAATGATATAAATTTCTGTTGAATGATGCTGCAATAGTCAAATATAGTTATTGTTGAGAATTGTATGACGGATGGATATTTAAGTGGGCTTCTTCTCATTCTTTAAATAATCATGAGAAATACACTGCTGATCATTAAAATTGCAACATGAGAAAGGAATATTCTGACAAACGTCAAAATCTCATGAAAGGAAGAAGTGATCGGGATATGCAAATCGTTAATATTTCAACGCATTTAGATGACATAGGAGAGAGAAACGACACCTGAAACACTCCATGGAAGAAAAGTTTTTTCACTTGGAAAGAGTTTTTGCTCACAATATTGGATTGTGCCTCGAATAATGAGAAAAAATGCATAACAGCAAGTGTTGAAATTCGATAGAAGCAGATTCGTGGCTTATCGAGAATGCGGATTATCGTTCCATGATATCGCCTTCCACACTGTTCGAATGGCCGCTATAGCCAAGTGGTCAAGGCATCGGATCATGGCTAGCGTGTCATGAGTTCGAGCCCAGTACCACTTAAGATCCGCCGTATAGGGGGCGATGCACGTTAAATCTGTCGAGATCTCAAACGTCCTCCCGTTGGTGTGTTGTGGTAGTTAGGAGAGGGGGTTCCAGCTCAGGTGTCGTCCGCGTCACTTGACCATGGTTCAAAATTACACTGTCCGTCGCCAAAAGCCCTCATGTAGCTGAATAGTGCGACGTTAATATTCACTCACTCACTCCGCACTGTTCAAAATCCAACCAATGTCATGCAAATATGGAATCAATGGGTTTTTGAGAGTCATACTGAACGGCACGAAGGATCTACACGCTCTGCCATGAATATTGTTTTAGAAAACAGGCATATTTTGAGGTCGGTGATGCAAAACCGTACAGCCACATCACGGTTGATTAGTCAGGAAATGGGCATGTTTGCAGCACGCGCGGTATTCTCTCGTATTTTGTAACTACGTTTGCAGCAACATGCACTGTCTGCATGGTGACCATTACTTCGGCTTCCCTTTACAATGCAGCTTAGAGAGAGACGGTGACTCTAGTCCACGGAACGACAAATTTGGATACAGGAGGGCACAATGTCCTCTTTTTAGACGAGTTCCGATTATATTCCATTGATCGTATACTTGTCTGAAGGATCCGATGGAATCATTTGTTGCCTGCTTACATTCGGTATTTGCATAGGAGTTCTACATCTGGTGTGGTGGTTTGGGTAGCCATTGGATATAAGAAACTCACGTTTCTGGCTCGGACTGATGATAATTTGAACACAAATCCGTACATTTCTGACATCTTACACTCAGTGGTTGTGTCCTATCTTCCAACAAGATAATGCAAAACTACATGTTTCACGTAGTGTCCTGATCTTCCTCTATGGCACAAAGTATTTGATTGTATCCCTGTCCGGTACAGTCTTCAGGTCTGTCATCCATTGAAAACATCTGTGTGGTGATGGGTTTCTGAGAGACTGGCCCTCTTCCCCTTTCCATCTTGTCCGGGAGTCACTCTGAAATTTTTGAGATATTCCTAGGTTTTTAAAGTTATAGTTACAAAATTTTAAAAGTGTTCAAAGTAGTCTCCTCCAGCATCAGTGCCCTTTTGTAGACGAATTTTCCACAAATAAAATACCACAAACCATTCATTTCTTGGAATTGATGGAAAAGCATTTATAGCCACGTCAATCTCTTTTTCTGAATGAAAACGACATCTACGTAAGTTCTTTTTTAAATTAAAAAATAATCAAAAGTCACACATAGCTAGATCTGAAGAAAAGGTGGATGTTCTATCATTTTAATTTGTTTTTGTTTAAGAAACTCAACTGTTAATCCGGCTGTAGGGGAAGAGGAAGCATGTTGAAGCATTAGTTTCTTGGAAAATTTCTGGAAGACATTTAGTGGTATACCAGTTTGCTCTTACCAGTTTGCACTTCTGTCCTTTCAACTTGATGGCTTTGACCACTCTCGTACTTCTGAAGAAAACGGCATGCATTACTTTTTCATTGTGCTCGTTGTCTTTTCATCATTGTTGGCGTGGGATCATCTTCAAAGACCCATACTTTGCTTTCTTAACGTGTTGGAACGTCAAAAATCGGTATGTACCTTTCATCACCCGTTACAGTTTTAGAAATGATGTGCTGGCCACCATCATTTAGCAATTTAAGGGTTTCTTTTCTGATTCTGACACTCTCCTCCTTTTGTGCTCAGTTAGATTATGGGGAACCCAATGGATAAACAACCTTTTTCATATGTAATTCTTCATGAATAATTTTGTGTATGGCTGCGGATCCAATGTTATGTTTCGTCTGTATCATTTGGTTGGTACAGCGATTATCATTCATTAACATTTTTCGCATGGTAGACACATTATCCGGTATTACTGCAGACCACGGCCTTCCTGTGTGTTCTTCATCCTGAAGAGAATTGCAACCACTGTAAAATTCTTTAAACCATCTGAATACAGTAGCATGACATAGAGATAGATTCATCATCAAATGCTAACTGCAGCTATTGAAAGCATTGCTTTTAAATTAATCTAGCTTTAAAATCAAAGAAAATCATAGCACGATAACGTTCTCGCGTCAACTCCATCTTTTTCTGTCTAAAATTCATTCTACGCTAAAACACTTGATGTAAGTCAGTAAAAAGCCATCCGCTGTGTTAAAAAACGTTGTATTTTCAAATTAAACCATTAATATTTCTTTGTAACTTCTCGTCTGCGCGTGTCTCAAAAATTTCAGTGTTACCCTCGTACTGTTTATGAAGTATCACCTATGAATTGAAGAAGCATCGAATAAGTTGCTCGGTTCTGTCCTCCAAATCGAGTTTCAATCCATGTCTAACCAGGTAAGTGCTTTTTAGCTGCCAGGGGTGGCAGCTGCTTCTGCTGATTTCGTACCCCACTAAACCCTCAAACTGCTTACAAATTTAATCATTTTGTCTTCAGGCCAAACTGTTTACGAGCAATGCATATCTTTGTTTTTATTTGTTACAATTTTAGTGACAAGCAGTGTAATAAAACTGATACACAGTAAGGGAAATTCAGCCTCAAAGTCTTCCCGTGTTATAGTGCTGAAACTGGGAGAAATTAACACAAAATACCCCTCCTTTTACATGACTATAATTCCAAGGGATGATATTATCATTAGAATATTTTTTAATCTAGTAAATTAACAAAACCATACTAAAATTTTATTATTTTAATACTTTATGTAATTTAAAATATATGAAAGATTAACTTTTACTTCTTTAAGTCCTTAATTGTACATTTTGCTTCTTATTTTCTTACAATTAGAAAACAAATTGGTTCATAAATATGAACCTCTAAGGACAAGTAAACGAACGCGCACTGTATTGATAAAATTATAGAGCAATTCATTGAGATATTTTACAGATTTAACTATTATTGATGTATTTTTATTGATCATGCAATAATTACATGAATTTAATAAATAAATATGCTTTATATATGTACTTCATAATATTAATGTGCTTAAGCATAAATAATTTACCTTTTTAAATATTGGTATAACTATTCTCTACAAAGTTAAATGTTTAATGATTCACCTTTCGTAACTAATTCAATAGATATTCAATACCGTTTCAATAGTTTATGCTAATTAACATAGGAGTATAAAGTATGACTAAATGATAACAAAACGATTTTAAGCACATGTTGAGTTTCAACGAAAAAACTTTTAAATTTATAAAATTGTGTAATTTATTGAATTATAAATGTGTTCTTAAAGCTCATATTGTTCTATTTCAACATAAATTGTGGTTTGAAAACTTTTATGAGAGATTAAATGTATCTTAACGTTAAGAATGTCACTCAAATAGAAAAAAAAATTTTTTAAAGTTTTCCACGAATAACGAAGTAAGATTTGTTTTCAGATTTCCATCGTTACATTTTCTCATATTTACGTTGCTTTAAATTCCAGCATTCATGCTTGAAGATGAATTTTGTATGATTGAATGCAAAAACTTGCCCAAAATTCAGAAAACTGTTAAAAATTTTTTTAGAGGATTAGAAAGAAAATTCCTCCACAAAAATAAATTTTCACACAGAAGAAATCTTATATATATTATAAATTTAGTCAAATATTTTAATTGGTTAAACATCTTGTTTAAATTCTACAAAAAACTAAAATTTTATGATACACATCTGTATTTTACTATTGTGAATCCTGAAAGAAAAGTATTTTTACATCAAATCATTTTTTTTCTGGGATTGGACTACCCTTCTTTTCAAGAAGCAAAGCTGCAATTTTTTAAGAGTTCATTGATTCACTAAATAATATGGATTTCTATTGAGCTCTATTTTTAGTATCATTATGTACGAAATTGTCCCGCACGCTTTACATTAATTAAAATCTGTAAACTATAATAAAATATTATTAAACTTGTTCCTCTTTCACAATTCAAATTTATGTTTCTATAAACGCTGATAAGCGACTTGTGTGTGTATGTGTGTGTGTGTAATTGTTACCACGTTTTATTAATTCACTTAGAGAAATTCCCTTGTCATTACTAGAAACAACACATAATTTTATTGGTAATTTTCAATGTTTTTCGCTTATAAAAGTGATAATAATTACGATAATGATATTTCAATTGTTTTTATGTAATTTAACATGATACCAAAGAGTTTTCAAAAAATTATTTTTTTAACTAGTTACAACTTTTGAGATTTATGTGCTTGAGTATTTTTAGCACAAACTTCATATTTTGTGTTCTTTTTGTTAATAACAGAAACTTTATTTTTGTCTATTAAATTATATGAATGACTTCAGCTCAAAATTTAATTAAAGTGCATAATTTACATTCTAAATAATAAGGTTCTTACAAAAGCAACTTTTTATATATTCTTATCAAAATATGTTCCTTAGTTCTACTTTTTTTATAATTATTTTACAATCGTCAACAAAACAAGGACCTTCCAAACATTATCTATATTTCCTTGTCATAAATATCAATGTTAATAAAATTGGTAATGTGTATAAAAAAGGCGCACATAACCTTATGAAATATTTAATATATTTCCTCGACTTATTTTGTAAACAGACACATAAATACCACAAGTACTGAAAATATGTAATCGAAATGCACCAAATATTGTAATTTCTTTTTAGTTTTTAGAAAATATTTCACTGAAATAAATACTACTTTGTTGAATTATTTATTTTTTCCTATAATTCTAAGACTAATTTATTTGCTATTTAGAGTTGTCCATCCTATTTTAAAAATTGGTATTAATTATTAAATAAATCATACTAAAGTCTAATATTTTCATTGCATTTCAACTTCTACAGAAGCTACAGGAACAAAGATTTGACGTTTTTCAGGCATAAAGAAAAATAAAAAAGAAACGTAATAAATGTACTAAATTTAATTTAACAAAAACACAAACTCTCTTTGAAAAATTTGTTTATCTCTCCGTTATTGATTGACAGCATCAATAGTTTGGTTTCATATCTCAAAATACACACATCAAATTATAAAATTTTAGAAATTCTAGTAATTTTTTGGAGGATTTTTCTTAATTTTTAGAGATTATTTCTTTTACTTTTTTTGAAGACATCTTTTAAAATTCAATTACTATACACAATACTTCATTATACTAATTTATAAAATTTTAATTTTTAATAATGCATTTTATACATATATATAATATAAATTTTATGTGTATATATACATAGGTTACAAATGACACCCTTTATTCTCCCTGAATGATTCCCAAGTTTAAGAATTTTAAAGAAAAATATTACGCATACATTTTGTTTCCATTGTGTGACAGACCCTTTTGTTACATGAACTACATTTACTAAGCTGTATTGCGCAATCAGGCATTTTTCATTTAAAAGTTTAAATGATGCTTCAAGTTTCATTTAAAAATGTATTATTTTAGCATAAGTAGAGAAAAAAAACAATAAAATAGGAGACTAATAATATTTACATACAGGTAGATTATATTTTTACCTGTAAATATTTTATTTGAATAAGTTATATTTCTTACGACACTCAAATTTCTATTTGAAATTTGTAAGTTTTATAATTTTGAAATTGTCTTTCATTTTACTTATAGTTTATAATAGTTTCTCTTTGTCAACTGCTCCAAGCTATTTATTTACTAGTTCAACAAGCATTCAATTCTAGTTTAAAATCAACACCGATTTGTGAAGGTGACTTTACACTTCGCTTCAACTTTCTCGGTTGGAAACTTAAGTTATACACTTCGGACTACCACGACCCAATTTTACGCCCACATGACATTTAAGGTTAAGTGTCCAATATCTCTTGATTAAAGACATAGGTCCAGGGTCCCCAAATCCGTCCCATATTGAACTTCGTGTCCCAGAATCCTCAAAGGGTTAAACGCGTACACTTAAAGTGAACTCTGGAGCGGGACGGGGGTAAAGAGAGACAAGTTATCTGCTCTTCCCTCAGTCTTCTCTGTTACATTCCTCTATCTGAAACCAAAAGGGGGAAGCAAAGGGGTCTGAGGCGCCACTCTTCCTATTGGACGTATTGATTGGCTTCATGCTGGGAATTACCACCGTTGGCGCTTAAGTGAAGAGATCTCTACATTTGGCGAGAATCGTCCGGAGTTAAGAAATTGATACAAAGGGGCGGAATTTGAAACATTTACTTTCGAAAGTTGTCGCGTTATGTCTTTTTAGTTAGAAGAAAGTAAGTTTGAGAGAAAAAGATGAGTCCTTGTTTTTGTTTTGAAAGAGATCCGAGTCAGTACATTTCGTGGATATTTTTCATATAAAGGGGAAAAAGTAATTTTTTTAAGATAAAAATTCATAAAAATAATTTTTAAAGATTATAATTATGCAACCAAAGAAAAATATTTTTAAAAAAAGCTGAATATTCATTTTATTTGACAATTTTTTAAAACATCGTACTATAAAAACTCAGTTTCAACTGTGTATTTTATGGTTTTCATGAAGCACACTAACATATTTATTTATTTCCTTTTTCTCTGCTGTTTATTCTCATATTTCTTTGACTTATTGATTTTTAATGACCTCTTGAAAAACAAAAGTTGCAAATAAATGTTTGAAATCACATTTCTTCAGCTTCTAGTTATTTTTTTCTACAAATGAAGAATTTTTTTGTGTACTCCTAAAACAATAAGTAACAATATTTAACATAAAAATTTCATAAGTGAATTTTTGAGGCACAATTTTTTATGGGAATTTTGGATTTATGCATCTTTATAAAAAATCAGATTTCTCATTTTTTTTATAAAAAAAAAGGAAATATTTGACTTCATTATATTCACGGTTCAGACTATCTATGTATTATTTATTAAAGTGTCAGAAGTATCATCAAAAATATGTAAAATATTTTCATCAAAAATACTAATTTAATCCATCAAACAATCCTTTTATAGTGTTCTCTTTTATATGATATTTTTAACAATGTGTATTAAAAACATTGTAACGAACTTACCATTTATATTTTTTAAAAAAAAATCTTTAGACTTCATTTTTTTATTTTTATAAACAGAAAATATTATATTTCTAATCATAGATATTAGTTAATAACAGAAACAACACAAAATACATGAAATAAATATTATATACATCAGATCCCTATTTAACCAATTCATCGGAATCGAATATTCTGTTTGTTAATTCGGGGTTATTCGTTATATCGGGGTCCAAATAAGTACAAATTTTTTGCATTACCTATAAAGAAATTCTATAATTACCAACTTCACAAAAAATATCTAATGTTAGAAATTAAAATACTATTTTATTGACACTAGATTAAAAAAAGTATTGATCCCGTAAAACATGCATCTCACACCAATTAATTGATGCAAAGAATTTTAAAATGAATTTTTATTTTATTAATGTTTTGATAATCATATTTGAACTTTATAAATTTTTTTCCTTTTAGGTACTGTCGTCAAAGATATTCTCAGTTTTTTTTTTTTTATATTATTGCAAAAGAAAAAGTATGATACACACCAGCATAAAATAATAAAGAAACGAAACAAAATATTAAAAAACTGTATTGCCACACAATAGTGACAAATTTTATAAATAACATTTAATTAAAATATGTTTGTTGTGTGTTGTTGTTTCCTTCCCGCAGGGAAGGAATGAAAGTTGCCATTGCCTGTGAGACAGGTTGGACTTCTTAACGATAGATGGCGACACCACTTATATCCACCTCCACAATTTTGGCATGGAACTGAAGGGGAGGGAAATATTCTCCAGCCCCCTGTTGCGACCGCCCACAAGACTTTCGGACCCACTGATTTAACGAGCACGTACTCCGTCTATACTCGGTGGTATTTAGTGGCATCGAACCCAGGCCCTCCGGTCTGGAGTCCGATGCTCTAACCACTAGGCTACCTACGGCCCTAAAAGATGTTTAAAAATCATAATCCAAGCCCTATTTGAAATTGTCATAGAAATTTTCAGATGAAAATATTTGTTAAAAGGTCAAAAAGAACATATTAAAGACTGAAAATAATCTATCATAAGAGTAAAGCCCCTTCATTAGGCTTGCATTTAACATTTATCAACCATGCAATCTTTAGAAAGTATTTGAATTAAAGGCAGTATTATAAAATTTTTTCTAATAATGTGTGAATTTTAAACCAATAGAACTTAAAATATCAACTTGTAATCACTTGCATTGTAAAATCCTTTCCCGTAATGGTACTTTTTGTAACCTATCTTTTATATAATACATTAATTCAAAACACACAATGTATAAAAAATTTTTAAAAAAGTACAATCCTTTTTTTCAATTTCTTTTAAAAAATTTTTACCTACTTTACGTAAAGCAATTTTTTTTAAAGTTTTAATTTATATTGCAATTTAGAGAAAAGGGGATAAATTTAACTGATGAAATATATACAATCCTGATAAGTTTTATCTTTATATATATACATGAATTCCTTGTTTCCCTTTCTAATGACTCTGGACACTGAAGCTTAGGAAGCAATCTTTTTGTGCCCGTGATTTTTTTTCTGATTCGATTATTCTGTTTCATGGATATTACATTAACATTCATTACAGCAGGAGAACAAAATTAATTCTTATAATTACTCTTTAGTGAGAGATTATCTATGGGGTTGCCATGAGGTGATGAATGTTTTAATGTTCTATGACTGTCCCTTATGTCAAGTTCAAGTAAGTCACCCTTGTTGAGTCCACTAAATCCGCCCGTAAAGCGCAGCTCAGTTTTAGAAAGCTATTGGATTAGGCAAAATGCAATATGCAATCTGTTGATTACACTTATTGTGAAGATTTAAGGAGGATATATTAGATCTTTCTTGAAACTGATTGAATCATAAGCCCTCAGAATTCCATAGTAAGAACAGACATGACTCCTATATATACCTGTAAATATATGTGTGTATGTTTATATGCATGTATATAATATGTATATATGTATATATATATATATATATATATATATATATAATCTACACACATAGTTATTTTGAGAGAATTTATTTTATTTAATACATAATTATTAAGTTTGTCTTATTTTCATTATATATATAAGAATAATTAAATTATATCTAAAAAACGAATTACCTTGTTTACCATTTAGCTTTTACTTTTAGTAACAACTCCGAACATTAAATTAAACACCTAATTATTACTCAGAAAAGATATTCTAAGCATAACACTTTTAATCCCAGCTCATTAAATTTTATAGTTTCCATGTAAAAGCTTCGCTTTCCAATTGAAAACAGAAGTAAAAAGTGTTATTTAACAGTTCTGGAAATAAGTATAGAGCCCTATTAAAATCTTGTCACTTGGCATTGATTTTCTCTTAGCGAAGTATGTATGGATTTCTTGCTAGAATAGACTCTGTTTTTTTACACAAAGTTCTTGATGCTGACTTTGAAACACCATATATATATTAAATGCTACATCTTCTAGGACAAGAAGGGGATTTTGTTTATAGATTTCTGTGCGATTGATGCTACAATGAATGCTACTAGAGAGAAAGAAAATTTTGCTTCAGATTTTTGTTTATTATAATATAACTGGCATCAACTTATGTCTTTTTAATGGTCGCTATTTATCATGGCATGGACGATAATACACTGAATGCGTTGAAAAGCCATATGGATTCGAGAATATTCAAAATTTCTCATAATTTGCGAAATTTTTATGTTGTTGATTCAGAGGGTTTAACACCTCTCTTGATCCTAGATGTTACAGGAAAGCAAAAGATCATGTTTGTAGAGTGTTCACATGCAATCATTTGTGTATAATGCCAGAAGCTTTCGAGGGATGAGGTGTTTAGTGGTATACTGTAGACAGAAAAGGAGACACATGGTTTTGAATTAAATGAAGTTGTCATTAATATCTGATGGAGGATTTTACACACATTAGGATTCCAGATTATACCAAGAGACAAGAACAATTTCCATAAGATCAGCTTTAGGGTGCCGAAGAGCCACCACAAACAAGGATGACCAAAATTTGGCTTTAACTGCAGCACGCAGTATGGGACAGACAGCTACTCTACCCCAAAACGAGTACATTGGTGTTTGTAAAGGTTTAGTTTCGAGGTACACTGTTTACCGAAGACTTAGTTAAATCAAAAGTTTATACGGTGAGACCAAAGGTCTGTATCGCACTCACTCCATGTAACAGGACAAACTGCTTAACATGTTGCATACAACTTGGTCTTTGGACATGGGAGCTCTACGTCTGTATTCTCTTCACTAAAGATTCAAGATTCAATATGATCATTGATTCTCTACGTGTTCGCATATGGAAAAACCCAAGGGCTCGTATCGTTCTTCCAACATCACAGAAATTGACTACTATGGTGGTGATAATATTATGATCTGATCCAGCTTGTTAGTGGATTAGCTCACATGACTGTACGTCTTTCAGAAAGTGTTTTAACTGTTTTAAAGCATAGGGATGATATCTTAAGCCCTGTGCGGGTGTTTTTAGATGTACAGTTGGCATCCTGCTTATTTTAATGACAATAATGATTGTCCACATTGGGCTCGACTGAGGAAAATCACTTCGAGAACAAGGGTATTTAAAAAATGAAGCGACCAGCCAGATTTTCATACATGGATCCCAATGCATATGTTTGTCATATTTTTGTCAGAAGAATTGCATCTTGTCATCCTCCTTCCAGAACAAGGAACTAAGAACTGCCTTGGTGGAAGAGGGGGAAATATTGTCCCAAAGCTTCCTAAACAGCATGAGAATTATTTGAGAGAACTGTATTAATGTCAGAGCTATCATATCTTAATCAAGTACTCCAAGTATTATGAGCAAAAAGGATGATCATAAGCGAGTACCAGTAATTTTATTATCATATTTTAGTGATACTTTTAAGTATCGTTATACCTCGTTTTTACTTGAATTGGTTCAGTAATTTTGAAAGATTCGCGAAAGTTTGTTAATACATGAACTGTTGCATAACAGTTTATACGTTTCATAATTTAGCATGTGATGACATGTACTTAATATACATAAAAATTTATTTAGTTTTAATTTTGAATTATTTATTTTAGCTTTATTTTTTTTTTTATTTTTTTTTTTTTTTTTTTTATTTAAAGAAAAAATTTTGTAGCTTTATCTCGGATGATTTGCTTAGAACGAGTTCAGTTCTCGAGATTTGTGAGGTTACACTGTTTACGAAGACTAGTTAAATCAAAAGTTATACGTAAGACAAAGGTCTGTATCGCACTCACTCCATGTAACAGGACAAACTGCTTAACATGTTGCATACAACTTGGTCTTGACATGGGCTCTATCTGTATTCTCTTCACTAAAATTCAAGATTCAATATGATCATTGATTCTCTACGTTCGCATATGAAAAACCCAAGGCTCGTATCTTCTTCCAACATCACAGAAATTGACTACATGGTGTATAATATTATGATCTGATCCAGCTTGTTGTGGATTAGCTCACATGATGTACGTCTTCAGAAGGGTTTGACTGTTTTAAAGCATAGGATATATCTTAAGCCCTGTGCGGTGTTTTTAGATGTACAGTTGCATCCTGCTTATTTTAATGACAATAATGATTGTCCACATTGGGCTCGACTGAGGAAAATCACTTCGAGAACAAGGGTATTTAAAAAAATGAAGCGACCAGCCAGATTTTCATACATGGATCCCAATGCGTATGTTTGTCATATTTTTGTCAGAAGAATTGCATCTTGTCATCCTCCTTCCAGAACAAGGAACTAAGAACTGCCTTGGTGGAAGAGGGGGAAATATTGTCCCAAAGCTTCCTAAACAGCATGAGAATTATTTGAGAGAACTGTATTAATGTCAGAGGCGATCATATCCTTAATCAAGTACTCCACAAGTATTATGAGCAAAAAGGATGATCATAAGCGAGTACCAGTAATTTTTATTATCATCTTTTAGTGATACTTTTAAGTATCGTTATACCTCGTTTTTACTTGAATTGGTTCAGTAATTTTTGAAAGATTCGCGAAAGTTTGTTAATACATGAACTGTTGCATAACAGTTTATACGTTTCATAATTTTAGCATGTGGTGACATGTACTTAATATACATAAAAATTTATTTAGTTTTAATTTTTGAATTATTTATTTTAGCTTTAGTTATTTTTTCCTTACTAAAGAATATTTATTTTCCGTTATTGCTTTGATTCTTATCAGTCTGATAAGATTATACATTTAAATGATTCTGTTTTAAAAGTTAGTATTTTATATTAAATTACACTACTATTTTGCTTTTCTAATTTAAATGTCTGTATAGTGCTTAAATATTGCCTGTAAATCTTTTCATAAATTTTAAAAATTAATATTTTTCTTAAAATGCAGATATTTGTTTTTGTTAAAATTTATATATTCAATGCAATTTGCTCGCAAGGTTTTTTTAAGTCAAAAAGAAGGGGAAAAAATGTGACTGTAATCGATTTTGGCAAATAGCATAATTTTGAAATTGCATTTGTTTCGAATTATTTGCGTTTATTACTTTATTTAAATTAATCTCTTAAAATGTGCTCACAGTTTTTTTACTCTAAAATTTATTTGTTTAGTTACTATCTCAAATTTCTATTTAATAAATACAATTTATCAATTCACTCAAAATTAGAAAGTTTAGCAACGTAGCGCTTGAATTAAATTCCCCCATAGCTAAATTTGCTTTTATTATGATTTCGGCTTGCCCGAAACCTTTCCGGAAATTTGTTTTAAAGGATCTTTTGTATGCATGTGTATGGTTTCGCTGAATTTCAGTTAAAAGGTGCCTTTTTAAAAGAGATTATCCTTTAAAGTCTTACTTTTTAATTTCTCATAATTAGCCTTAATTTCGCTTCAAAAAGGATAATATTAACATGAAATGATTTTAGTTTTCTTAATGGATTAAATCTTTTCAGAATATGTATATTTCTTCCGTTATAAAGATGAATGAAAATATAGTGAAAAATCTTTCATTACAATGGATCAAAAGTTTTCACGCCTTACAAATATGTAAAACTCTGAGAGGGTTCTCTTGTGTCTTTTAAGTAAACAGGTTTCTTACTTCTTTAGAATATCAAAATATATATAGATAGATAGATAGATATAATACTAATGGATTTTGTGTAAACCTATTGCTCACAAAACACAGCGGAGCACATTTATCGATTAATGTCTAAGTTTCTTGAGATCTTGAAGGCTATTTTTATGTTATGTATTAGAAAAAAAATTATAATATATTACTCATTATAACTGCTGCTTACATTTGAGTTTAAACGAAAATACATATAGCTATCAGCTTAATTCTAAATTTCTCAAGAATTTTCAAATGCAATTGTTTATTAATATTTATTCTATTTTAAACTTTCCTTTATAAAGTAAAAACACGTCTATTTTCTTTTAAACCAGGGGTCGGCAATTGCTTTAGCTGACGGACTACAATGTGGAAGCGAAGGATACCAGAGGGCTGGGCTTTTTTAAAATGGTTGGCTTTCATTAGTTAATCATAGTTAAATTGTAGCATAAAAACTATTGCAAATAATTTTTTTTAAAAAAGAATTTATTCAGTTTATTTATAGTTCTGATTTAATTTCATCTATATCTGCAAAAAATGTTCTTAATTTTGAAATCAGTTTAACGAGATAAATGTACACTTTTCTTTAACTTTTTTTGAGCTCAGCAATGTGTGTGAGATTGCGTGTTGAAATTCTCATCACGGTCTGCAAGTTAATGCCAACCAACCAGCATCTATAATTACTCTTGTTGATCTTCATAAAAGGAAAACTTTGCTCCCACATGTATGTCAACCCAATTTTTCTATATTTAGTTTTCTGCCTTGGTGGGTCTCAAAAAACTTTTTGCGGGCCGCATGTGGCACGCAAGTCGCTATTTACCAATTCCTGTTTCAAACCATTTGCGTGATTAATAGTATTTTTTATGATCATTCAATTTTAGAATATAAATATGCATTAACAAAGAATAATCCAGAGCTCACGATAATAGTTTTAAAATATGATTTCTCTCGGAACAGTTGTTTTTTATATAGGAAGGCATAAGAAGCGTTGAGTCAGGAATATAAGTAACAAACTCCTTAAAAAGGAAATATGAATTATAAAATTTTCATGTAATTTACAAGTTCTTGAATGTAAAAATATCGAATCTGTGTAATTTTTTGTAGATACTTTTTCACGAGGATATCCAATCGATACTTATTCATAAATATTTATTGAAGAACTCTTTGCTCGAATATCATTTCCAGGCATTTAAGAAATATATGGCACTTTAAAAACAATATTCATTGAGTTTATAGATATTGTTAAGCATTTATTACTGATGGAAATATTTGTGAGTACTATCCCAAAGCGATACTTCTAAACCAGTGATTCCCAAAGAGGTCTATATAGACCCCAAGGGTCTATGACGACCTTCAAGGGGTCCACTTCTGAAAAAAAATAACTTCGGGGTCGATGAGGTGTAAGTGGCTCTCATTAAAATAGATCGTAGCTTTAATTTTAAAAGAAAATTTATTCCAGTGGAAAACAAATTTGACTTATTTAACAGATTTATTTACTAAATTTAATGAAATTAATTTTCACTTACAAGATGACAGCTTACTTTTTTTTAAACAAGAACTATTTCAACGTCTCTTTCCAGAGTTAAGCTAAGGAAGTATAGTACTGGTGGTCTCTAATTTTATCAATTCGTCACAGACAATCTGCCAGAACATTTTAACCTACGTTCAAGATTTAACTGTATTTCATTCAGATATTGAAACCAGTTTGAGAATACTTTGAATATGGTAATACCACAGAAGGCAATGAATTTATACAGTCACGTTGAAAAAAAATGTCACATAGCAATAGAAACTGATCGTACTAATGAAGATCTTAGAAACGGAGAAGTTTAGAAACATGTCAGCAATTTTGGCTTTAAAAAGGCAAACCTGTTAATTGTCCCGAATTATTTAATTTTGTGAGAAAGTTTTAGTCGCATTTTCAAGTAAGAATTAGTTTCAACTCGGTTGCCAATCTCCAAAACAAAAAAAGAAAGGGAAAAAAACCTGGTCACTACTGACAGAAGAGATTTAAGGTTAAGATTGAAGCTAGATTGATACCCAAATGACGAAAATTTGTTTTTGTGTACGCTGTATTCCCCCCCCCCATCATTAAAATCATTTTGTGTTGTTTAATTACTTTATATTTAACAGTTATTTTATATACAAACTCTGACAATAAAGTTTGGTGAATAGTTAAGTAACATTAACGTAGATGAAATATTAACGGAAGAGTTACCTTACTGTCCTTTAAAGTAGTTATCTCTCATAACTATGCACCGCTGAGATCTGCTATACATGCCCTGGAAACTTTGCAAGGAGTGTTTTTTGGATGGAGCTCAAAATCTTTGTCACGTTTCGTTGGATGTCAAGAATACGTCAAATCCCTTTCTATTTAAAGCGAGTTTGAGTAGTGAGAATTGGAAGAAGTCTGGAAGAGAGATCTGGTGAGTATGGTGGATGTTCAATTTGCACCACCCTATTTTTTGGCAGGAATTGTTTGACGATATTGGCTTTGTGAGGGCGAGCATTGTCATGAACAAAAAAGCATGAACCTTGGGGGTCGTACCCTACGAATCCTCAGCCTTAAATACTGGGTAACGATTTGTCGCACGGATTCAAGGTTAATCTACAGTTCTTCAGTTATGCGCACGGTTAATTCAACGATCTTTTGCGATTAATTTCCTCACTTTTTCAATGTTTTCGTCACTGACGGAGGTCACCGGTTTTCCGCTATGGGTTTTGTCAGAAACACTTTCCCAGCCTTCTCGAAAATGGGTGAACCACTCGCACATACATTTCATGGAAAGTGCGTGATCTTCATGAACACGTACCAACATCGCATAAGTTTCTTTCGATGTCTTGCCAAGCTTTAAACAAAACTTTAAATTGATCTTTTGTTCCTTCATTTTCATGTTTTGAGTTAAGAACTACAGCACTGAACAAGCCCTTTGTAAAACAAGTCTTACATGTAACACAAACGACGCTCAACTGAAGAACGGCGGAGGGGGGGGGCAGATGGTTAACAACTGCCGCTACGCATTTACTGTGTTTTGATTTGCAAGTGTTGCCAGATCAGCCTTTCTGACTCTATTCACCCAACTTTATTGTCGAGGTTGAATAAATTAAATTTTTATTTAATTAACATGTGTTTTTAAATTTTATACACTACACCTTATCAGTTAGAAATTTAATTCTTTTAAAGTAAGTAGTAGTACTAGACATCAAAAAGACATTTAAGCTGATAAATTTTCAAAAATTCAATATTAATTAAACAGGGGTCTACCCCAAATCGAAAAACATGGCAAGGGTCTATGAGACAAAAACGTTTGGGCACCAATGTTCTAAACGATGCTTTAATTTTTTTTTTCGTGAAAGTAAAACTGCGTCTCGTTTAGAGATGTCTTTGAGACACGAAAAATATACTTTCATCCCTTGGAAACACTTGCTCAATTATATAAAACAGAAAAAATATTAGTTTATTTATCGCGTAAACCCAATTTTAATTCTTTATCCTAATCAAAATAATTACTACTATTCAAATATTTTGTTTACCGATACAGAAGTGATTGGGACTAAAAATATAAGTAGATATAACTCCTTTATGGAGATGTTCACATTATTTTGAAAAATATTTGAGCTTCCATTAAAATCTTATCAATTTAAACGATATATGTTCACCCAGTTCTTTATATCACAATTGGTGGTTTGAAGAAAAAAAGGCAGCTGGTTTTTTTTACCTTTGAAAAATTTAATATTATTCTACATTATCCAGCAACACAAATCGCCGTCTGTAATGCAAGTTGTATACGTAATATGTTTTATATTATATAGTATCTTTTATATGTTGAAAATACACTTTATGACACTTATTTTCTTCTTTTATTTAGGCATGAAAAAAATTATATTTCTTTACTATTAAAAATTTTGAAGAAATTTCCTCAAGTTAATACTAATGGATATATTTTTTTTTCAAAATATTCTAATTTTACTCATCGTATCTGATAATGAATACTTCAAAAATTGTGAGTGAGTTCATGAAGTATAAAATTTGTGCAACTGAAAAATAACTTATTTCGTTTTAATTTTTATAATTTAGGCAACATTTACTAAAAAAAGATAACCCGTTTTAATTTCTTCATAATAAAAAAATAACAAAACATTTAACAGAAAATCGATTTAATTTACATACCTTAAATATTATATAAAATTTAGCTATCGTATTTATGATATAATTTTTTTAAAAATTGGTTTTACCATTAATTTTTAAACTTGAACACAATTAAGGAAATGCTTGTATGGATACTCTTTGAAAGAATACTACATCTCATACATTTTAGAGAGCTCATGATAGTAGAACTGTCAAAATATCAGAATTTAAAATAATAACAGAAAGGAAATTAAAATAAAGTTATCAATTCGTTACTTGAGAATTTATTATTCGTTCTATCCTTTAAGTACTTTCTTCTTCAATCTCCATGCTTTCCAAAAGGAGATTTTTTTAAAAAAATCTTGAGCACAATTTTGTATGTTAAAATTACGGGAATTATTTTCTAAAACAATTATTAATTTTCAAATACAATAGTTATAACAATTGAATCAGAACATCTTGAATTATGCAAGCATCTTCAGATGAAGAATTACTATTTATTTTTATGAAATCATGAAGGTGCTTACGGATTCCGTGTCTTTGATTAAGGTTGCTTTAAAAATAAATAATTTATCAAGTGAAATATTCATAAGCAAATTATATGCTCAGACAAATTCAAATTTGTTAATGATATTAAACAATTTTAAGACCATTATTTCAAAATTAAGAAGGAAAGTGAGTGATTTAGGTGTATAAGAAGAAGCGCTGCAAATGTCTAACAATAACAAATAAAAATGTATGTTATGCTGATTTTAATAAACATTCCCTTAGAGTTAAATAAACAGTCACGTAAATTCTATAACAAATGGCTTATCTTTTTAGACATGACATACTCATGCACAAATACATTTGTTTTTCTAAAATTGCTACCTCACGCAACGCATAAGAAAATAATCTAATATTTTTGCTGCATAAATAAGCTGTTTATAACAGAAACTAATTCTATTAACCAAGAAGTCGTCCATTAGTTGCTATCAGCACGTCTTAAAAATGGATGAAATCAGGGATATTGAGCAAGCAATGTACTTCTTTTTCCGTTTTCACAGTAACAAAATAGTTCCCTCTTGGAAAATTCCGAAGCTTTCAGTAATTATTACACCGATAGTTGAAAACTAATTGCACAGTTTCGAAGCTTTAACTCGACAGACTACTGAATTATTAATACTTCCTCCTTTAAATTCAAAGCGTCAGAAATCACGTCTTGTTGTAAAAGACTCCGAGGATATAAATTTTAAGTTAGAAATGTGTTACAATGTTAAATGTACAAAATATAAATTAAACTTAATGTAACATTTTTTTTTCTTTTAGAGTTTTGTTTATTATAAATATTATTATTTTTATAAGCAAATTTATGTATGATTAAAAAGTGCCAAAATCTTTTATGCTATTGTTCGTACATATAAATAAAAGTATGTGGAATGAATGAAGGCCAAATACTTTTAAAAAGAAGTCTTATAATTCCTGTATCTAATGGTTTATTTCATAGACAAACAGTACATGCAATAAATGGAATAATTTATCGAAGTTAATTGGGAAAAATATATATAGATTGAAAATGTTTAGAATCATTATCAGACATTCATTCATTTAATTATCATATAATAATAGATCTATGTCTATTAGCTTAACATATTTTCTATTTATCTGTTTGAAGGTATGACTATCAAATGATATAATACTTCATTCCATGTTGCATACCAATTAGGTGAGTATCTCACCAATCACATGTTTGGTTATAATTAGGGTTAGATAGAAGACAGATTCATCGCTGAAAATGATTACACTACAATTCGAAAGATTCTTGTTGAATGCGCGGGGCAGCAATGCAGATATGTCTGCCAAAATATGGTGGTGAGGGGCAGTCAGTGCTATGGTTTCCGGAACCATTTTGACCATTCGCTGAGTAACCGTTCAATAACCATTAGAATCAGTGGTGTTCTACTTGGAGATAACTGTGTCTACAAGTTTTGTCGTCGTTTTCAGTCCACAGCTACTTTCTTCACGCTCCTTAGAGCGATGTTTTCCACATTTCTTTCAAAATATATGAATAATAACATACTGACTCAAAGTCGAGTAATCCTGTGACTTGTCCTGCTTCTTTTAGCCCAATTTCATGTGCTTTCTTAAATTGAGACATCTACTGCTATTGTTTGTGAATTCGCTTGCGAGGTACAGATAAAGTCCATGTGGGTCGATGGAATTACATTCATATTTCCGATAAGGGCCAAATACCAATGACAATAATATGTGAATGAGCAGGGATATAGGAGTAAAGTTTATATTACCAGATATACAGATATACGAGCAATAGTAGAAGTCACTAGGCAATTTGACATTTCGTGCACTGAGGTTTCGACAAAAATAATGCACTACAGAGAAATAATTACAAATATTTTAGATAAATCTCACAAAACAATAATTATTGAACAAAAAATGCTGGTACATATTAATAATAATAAACACTTTTTCAAATAAAGGATGTCCAAAGTTTAAAACAAATTTTTTTTTATTTCCAATGGCGGATTACAAGACAACTGCAAACAAAACGAGAAACAGATAATATTGACAAAAAACAAAGGACAACACAAAAAATAAAAGAAAAAGTAAGAAAAGAAACACAAGTTCACAGTAAGTTTTAAAAAGTAGGTGGCATATATTCTGTACCACCACGCTTCAAGCAGCATGATAGTCCTTAAAACATGATTTTTTCCTCCCTAGACTCAATGGTAGCTTCAGCTAGTTATTTTATAGTTGGAAAATAAATAAATAGATTTCTTCATCTTATACTGTTATTCCTCCTATATATTAAAACATTTTTAGTTTCATATATTGTATTGTAAGCTTAATTTTAGTTTAGTCCTAATTTACCTAATGTAAGTTTTAATTTAAATATTCTACCTATAGATTATTTTATTTTACCTAGTTTTTATTTAGTCAACATATATAAGAAGTGTATCAGTTGTATTTATTTTTTCCTGAATACAAGTTATAGTTCATTCAGGACATTTGTATAACTTTGTATGTATATTATTTAATAAATATTATTACTATTTTTAAAAAAATTAACTTACAACAAATATATCTAGCACAATAAACATGTTCATTCTCGCAAAAAAAATTTCATTTTTATTTGTAAAGAAGATGGCCTTCAATAGCGTGGTAGTGCATTTCTTGGCCTCTCATACTTTCATACTAGCAATGCACATGTGAGGTACTAATTATTGTAATATTGATTTATTTAATTACATAATATATTTACGTACCTGATTTGTATTAAATATCATACAAGGATCACTTTCTTTTTTACTTAAAAATACACACCACAGTCACTTCCTAAAAGTACTATTGAACATACTCACAGCTGATCAAAGAACGAACCACTATATAAACCCATTGCATACAGTTAGCTTATGGCATCTATTGGAAACTTGAGTAACTGCTAGAAGTTGACCTCAGGGACGGTTCAGAGAATGTACCATCTAGCATCAATTTCTGAGGCATTCAAAAAAGTGGTACATCTTATGTATCACCACACAATAAAAGAATAAGAATTGGTGGTCCATATGTATACCACCAAGCATGAAAGAGTTCATGCTAATGCATAGAAAAAAGTTTTAACAGCTCTACTCCAGAATCAACTGCTCGCTGTAGGGTAAAGTAGTTACCATCTCACTAGGTTACCTTTTTTAGCAGTACGTTTAAGGTTAGATTACAACAGGCATAAGAATGCTGCCAGTGGGCCCAAGACATGGAAAAATGCTGATTGGACAAATTAGTCCAACTCCACATTGGTGCATTACGTTGAACGAATACGAGTACTGCGCAAACTCCATGAAATGATGGAGCATTCACCCCAGCAAGATACAAGCAAGTTGGTGGAATTGGCTTTCTGGAATTGTTTATGTGGTCCGAAAGAAGTGTCTCTTATGGATAAATATTACCCCGATATCCTTAACTATATTTCCCTCTTATATTTGTCTTCTGAGTCCTACTAGAGACTCTCTACTTCAAAAATAAAAAGCACAGTTCCTTTGCCTTCGCCTCATATGAGGGTCATTTCAAAAGTAATGCATGTGGTGTGGTTACTGTGGCATGATAGGGGCATCAAAAAGAAAAGTTACGTAAATTGTGACTGGAATTTCGATTAAAGCTTAAACTTTTAGTTAGAGATTACAGATATTTTAAATTACAACTTATGAAATTTTTTATTTACGATGTTTATAAATAGAGCCAGCAGAGACTTAAGAGTTAATAGTTTTTAAGATCAAAGATCATAGGTTAACCCTTTTTAAGGTGCATATATATAATGATATACTTAAATTAAATAATCCGTAAAATCCATTTATCATGATGCAAAATGCAAAACTATAAAGAAAAATTTGTTACAACTGCTAAAGTGCAATATTTTTATTCAGCAATAATTGTAAATAAAATATATAAAATGCGTATAACATTTACATGAATAGAATGTCCAATCATTTAATATAGCATGTAAAATTATTTAATATAAAATATGGTTATAAAATATGTAATGTATAAATCAATATGCTGCGCTCTAACTATAAAAAGTTTTTCTAATAATTATATAAATATAAGGCTTCTAATATTAGAATGGCATACATATATATTGAAAACTAGTTCTTCTTTTGAGCGAAACTCAAATGAAAAGTTTTAAAGCCTTTTACCACAATTCCATATATTCTGTGAAGGATTTGAATGCACATTTTATTCGTTTATACATGTTATTTATAGTTTTAATGGCCATTATTGTTACAATTAGATGCATTATTTTATTATAAACAAACCTCCACACCATCTTGCATTCCAGATACCCAGCAACTAATCCCTACTAAGCTCATTTGCAGCATCACGGCAGAGGTAGAAACCTCTACCTGAAAAGGACATTAGTTTCGTTATGAAAATACCAAGGAAAAGGTTGTAAATTTCAATGTTTTGTGCCAATTTTATAGGATAAAGAGTATTTTCAAGTTATTTAAGACCCGAGTAGTAAGTCTTACTACATATTTTCTGAGATTTTTGTATTTTTGACACTCAAGCACAAATTTCTTAAAACTTAAAATATATAAAACTTGTTTACATCCTCAAAAGATCGTCATGTTAGATGTAATTAAAATGTTGAATTTATTTGTACTGTCAACTGTAAATCTGATTTAGAACTAAAAGATCCTCTTCAAACTAAATTTTATAAAATTGCTCTAATTTTATATGCATGAAAAAATTTATGAATGTGTGGTTTCATTGTGAATCCACCGCCCTTCAAAGGTTTAAAATTGAAACTTTACTTGGCAAAAAATCGACCGAAATCCGTAATACATTACAAGAAGTATGCATTAGCTCTACAGGTCTTAGAGCTCTCCAGCTTTATACTGTATGGCTATCTCCTTCACGACCGAAAAACCTTTATCGAACTGTGTTGAAAGTCAAATGATGATTTTTGTTTGTGATCACCACGGTGTAATCTTAACATAAAGAGATCCATGTTGGAAAAGTATCACAGAAGTACACCAGGTTTTCAAATATATATATATATATATATATTACCGGCAAAGTATGATATGCCGGCATTCTATAGAATGCCTGACGCTTTTAGGCAAAGTATGAAAAAAGATAATGACAAGGCTATTATATCGATCAAGTACATTCCTAAAAATACAAATGTTATTCTGACAAAATAATGAGAGAGCCATTAAAAAAATTATTTAATATACGTAAAGGAAAATGAAAGTTGTACCAAGCAAAATTTATGCCTTTTTTATGAAAGAAAACAAAATTTTCATATAAAAATATAAGAAATAAGAATTAACTTACTTGTATTGCAACATGGTAGGCTTGATGAAATTTTGAATTACATTTTGTTTCATTGTTCACGCAAAGACAATTCTTATATGTTAGTACTTTATTTTACACATAAATTTAATGAATCCTTGGCCACTTCCATTGGACTGAGCAATTGCAACTTACAGGAGAGGAATTTCATGGTCAGAAATATCTTTAATTCTAAGTAAGTTCTAGGCTCAAATTATATATAAATTGTGATTTTACATATACTTATTTTAAAATTCCTTCAGAAGTTCCAAGTCGATAGAAACCCCATACTTTCCTCACTTATTATAAATTCCAACTACATTGACATTCGAAAAACAATCACAGGTTTCAAAACAATCCCTTTAAAAAAAAAAGAAGAGTATTCTGTGTTTTTTCTGGCAAGGTCCACAAAGGTGGAGGAACAGTTCAATATCGTAACGTGTAACATTTTTGCATTTGGTTGAAAGTTTTTCAGAATTCTGTAAGGTCCTCAAGTGAGTCAGTAAATATTTACGTCGCATTTTTTAGCTACTCGAGGGCTTTTGGAGACGGACCTCGTAATTTTGAACCATGGTCAAGTGACGAGGACGACACTTGAGCTGGCGTCCCCCTCTCCTAACTACCACACCAATGGGGGGATGTTTGTACTCTCGACAGATTTAACATGCATCGCTCCCCTACACGGCGGGTCTTCAGTGGTACTGGGCTCGAACTCATGACACGCTAGCCATGATCCGATACCTTGACCACATGGCAACCGCGACCTCATGGCCCTCTGAGAATGGGACGTTGATTATTTATATTTTAGATTGTTTTGATTTAATAATTTCATTGTATTTAAATATGGACTCAGAATGAAATTCATTTTCACCAAAAAATAAGTATAAAGTGATTTTATACTAAATATAAAGGGACTTCTAAGGAAAAGAAATACACAAGAGAGAAATACACCCCAGTAAATAAAATGGAAATAATTTAATGCTCCTTAAGTGGCCCGATACCATTTAATCTACGAACCCAGGGTTTGGGACCACTGCTGTATGATACTGACGCCTTGTTTAACAGGTTAAATGAGTGTGAACTTTTATTTTCTTCAAACATCACATATCATAGCTATTCAACTACTAATAGTCCCTGGTTTCTTTCTTAGTAGTCATTTTGGCATTTTGTAAATCAGTTAATAACTTCTGGTAAGTAATTTCAGTTCAATGTTTTTTTTTTTTTTTTTTGCAGCACAACTCGAATTTTCCCCAGCTTGTCATCGAATAGTTGTTTCACACCAGGGGTCGGCAACCTTTTAGCTGTGGTGGGTCAAACCAATCTGCCATTATGATTTAGCGTATCACGCAATAAGGCATTTCTGAAACAATTCAAAACTTGACTAATTTGTTGAGAATTGCTAAGTGCCACTGAAAATTATACCACGTGAAACGTGTGCTATAGGTTGCCGACCCCTTGTCTTAGACCATGACTCCTTCTCATACACCACATCTTGCTCCTCCATTTTCAAGCAGAACAGAATAAAACAAATTTTTTCTTGAAATAGTTGAAGTAAAATTGATTATTTTGGCACTATACCGAACAAACCACAATGTGCAAGTGACAAATTCTGAGCCTGAAGCACGCGTTAAGTCTCGTGCCTTGCCACGCAATATTCGAAATGAATCGGAGATGTATTTCATGCTTTGCCGGTTTCTCATTAGGCATTCTATAGAATGCCTAGGCAATGTGTGACGGATCTATACGCTTTTCAACTAATTACTTCTTTTTTTCTTTAATAAAAATATTTATTTCAACCAACCTTCATCGAGAAACCAAACGTGATTTATGTAAATAAGGAATATTATATAAATTCGGTTTTCGCGAGTTGAAGGGGGAGTGAAGTAAGAGGTCAAGTTAAGTTAAGTGAAGTAAAGTGAAGAAAGTGAGCTGTCGACACGTAGTTGTTGACAAGTTAAGCGAGGTCAATACGTTTGATGTGTGCAAGGAGAAGTGTTTAGTAAAGATTAAAAAGCAGTGAATTTAAATATTACGGAGCGTGTAGCCATCGTCATTGGATCCAGCTAAAGATAGTGCCTGAATTTCTCCGTGAAAGAACAGAAGCATTAAGGAATCAGGTATCGTTAAAATTGATTAAGTAAAAGCTGATTATTAATGTTTGACGTAGTTGTAAATGAGCGTATTTAAGCTCTCTTAGATTCAGTTGAAGTTCTGTAATATTATCCCCGCATTTGTGTATCTCACCTCTGCACTCTACCATTGTTATATACCTTAATTAGAATTGTGTTGTGTTTGTTCATAATCAATAATAAAAATTAATAAATCAAATTAGATTGGCATAATGTCTGTGGGTTATTTAGTTCCTCCTACATATCTAGCCAGGTTTTCAGATAGACAGGATGGTTCAGATGTAAGGGGTAACTACAGGTCACCACAAATGTGTGAAATAAGAATCATTTCATACATTGCCGGTAAGTTTCAGGCATTCTATACTATACCTAGGCAATGTGTGAAATAAGAATCATCTTCATACATTGCCGGTAAGTTTATATATAATATATATATATATATATATATATACAACTTTTTATTGCACGATTTCAATGTTCTAGCCATTTTCTATGAAGCATTGCAGGATCAACAACCTGAAGAACTACTTTAATTCGATTTTTCCTTTCAGCAAGGTCATTTATTGAAGATTGCTAAGCAATCTTTTTCATCTATCTCTGCCAGAAGTCCAAAGGAGTTAAGTCTAGAGATCTAGGTGACCACGGTATTGGTATCACGACATCTTTCCATCCATCGCTCGGGGAAATTTTTCTCACTTCCAAACTCCAGTGTGTGTCCCATTTACTCTGTACATGTGCTGCAGATTTAAATTAAATAAACCATGCTACAACTTGAGTTTGTTCTTGCGGTAAAACCATTTTGAAACGATAATAATGCAAAAGTGAACAATGTGCCATCGACTGTGTATCTCATCAAGCAAAAGCTTTAACCTTTTTGTTATGGAACATAAAAAAACGCTTAAATGAAAATCATTGTTTATTTTTAACTAAATTTTGAAAGTGTAGTCATACTTTTTGAGCCCCCTATATTATCATGTTTTACTTCAAAACCTGAACAGGAAAAATGAACAAGACAACTTCACACTCCCTCGAAGGTGAGCCATGCATTCCCCATGGCAATGTTTGGCCGTGGACTGTTCTTATAGTAACGGGACAGATGCCTCAATACGGTTGAGAAGTGTTACCTCATTACGCTACATTCTTAAAAGGAGCTCAACACACACACAAAGACTGACTATTTCCAAACCTATACGAGGGTGGTATTTTTTTACCTTGTTTGCGACATTTCTGCCTCAGTTACCCGAGTCATATATCAGTTTAAAAAAGACCATGTAGTAGATGAAACTGATAACATTCCAATCGGTGGAAATTCCGTCATTTTTATGAAGAGCATGCCATTCTTATGAAATATGTAAAGAAATACTGTCAGGCAAGTAAACGAAACAACAACAATATGTGTGCATTACTTTCCTATCCTTAAGGTGCGATGAACATTCTACAAAAATTACTCTACTTAGATATTTAGATAGTCTGATATCAGTTCCATTAAGCATATCTAGGATGAAATGGTGAAAAATGTTCGACCATCTGACCTCGTTTCATCAGATCTTCATGTAGGGGAGATCTTTGAGAGGTCATCTGAGATATGATTTCTTACAGCTTCCGGCGTCTTGTTGAGTGCTGGAAAGAATCACCACCGTTTTTAAGATGGAAAAGGGCGTAACTCGATACGAGGTCGACATCTTCTATTAAATTATTATTCAAAGCATATATTAATACAAAAACGGGAAAAAAATGGTTCCTAAATAAAACAAGAAAATTAAGCCAGTTTTTAAATTTTGAAAATTGAAAACCTTTAGTTTTAACCTTTTTATTTCTCTCTCACAGCAACTATAATTTTATTAATAAACTTATTTTTATTTTTAATGATACTTATAATTATTAGTAAATCGTTATATGAAAATACTTCTTCAAACTCGGAGTCCTAAAATTTTCTCAAATTTGTTCTGTGTATGATTATCTCTTTAATTTTATTCTACCTATGATATAATTACTTGTGAATTAAAATTTTTTATTGCATCCTTACTAGTTCAAAGAGTTTCGCATGAATGATTTTTATAACTATGTGATCACTCACTATTAGCCTTTATATTAAATGTATCAAATATTTCTAAGATAAATTCCCATCTAGAGCAAAATAATAAAGGAATAAGGCATATAATCTGTTTCATAAGTTTTGTATCCAGAGTTCACACCTAGGCTACAAATCCTTCATCTTTCGACACTAGAGGCATCGATCAACAATCCATCTTCGTATAAGAAACATTAGAAATGAGTCAAATATAATAGTATTTTTGTACACTGAGTTAGATATATGTGATGCTCTTTATTTTCTAATAAAATTTCTCATAAAAATGATAAATTAAGACCTATAATAAATTTAAAAATTACCCATTCTTTTAGCATTACAAGAGTTGTGTGTCACTTTAAAAATTTTGCTGAACTAATACATCTAAATTTAAATTTTGCTACTCAATAATATAATATCTGCTTATTTTCAAAATTAAGTATCCTTCAATTTTGAGTTTGTGTTAATTTTATCAAAATTTCAATACAAAATGCTTACAAATCCTGATTAGACTTCTCTACAACACAAACATGAATCATTTTTGCTTACCATAAGCTCTAAACTTCTATTTAGATGAATGAACTTCACATAATAAATCATTTAACTATCAACTACAAGTTAGATAAAAAAAAATGTGCTGATACATGAATTGTTTGGCTTAGATGTTAAAAGATTGAACTTGATTTTTTACTGATCATAATTTTATGAATATACACATGTACTTTTTTAATTATTTTTGCATACTTATCTCACAATTGTGAACATTATATGATTTAAGAATGAGAAAGAATCACAATAAGGAAAGCTTTCATTATTTTTTAAAGTTAGTGTAAAATGAATGCAATGAAGCTAGGAATAGAACTGATAAGCATTTATGCATGTTGTAACAGGTGTATTTAAATAAAAAATTTTAAAAAAATTTGTCAAGATGCTTTTAATTGTATAAAATTATTCTTAAGGCTTTTCCAAGATTTTTCTATAGATTTTAACTAAATGAATTTAAGAGTAAGTTCAAATAAGTTCACATTAAAACAGTTACAAACATTTTCATTACTTTTATGCTAGGAGAAGGTATTTATTTAGTATTCAAAAACAACAGGGTTATTTTTTTAACTTGAAGGTATTACATCCAACCTTGAGCATTTGGATCCTGTTGGAAAAATTTATTTGGTAACTCATTACTTAAGCTTAAAAATTCTCTCTTGCAACGTTTCCGAAACTTTAGAGAATGAATGTAAGCAAGGAAGCGACGAGTAAGGGATAAAATGTATCAATTGTATATTAATGCCGCATGCTTGAGAAAGCATGGGCACTATATTGAAGATGGATCTCAGAATCTGAAACCACATTCAAACATTGAGAACAATATTTGAGAGAATCAACATTCCCCTCCCTAAATTTCCACAATAACTTCCACCTAAGAACAGGCACCTTACAGATGGATTAAACGTGTATCATTCCTGGTACACTATTAGTCTTTAATCACGTCCTGACTCGAGTCCTAGATTCGACTGCTAGATCGAGCTGACGATCATGACCATAGGGTCGTAATTAAGGATTGCAATATCGGACCAAAAGTTCAATAATGGTATTCGGTATTTTTTAGATCTTAATACCGGGATACGGTATTAATACCGATAGTAGACATTTTAGGAAAAGAAAGAAAATACAGGTGTTTCTTTGCTTTATTTGCCAGTTTTATTAGAAAATGTAAATATCACAAAAAAATTAATTTATAATTTTTAAATTATAGTGGTATATAATGAATCACCAAAAAGTAAAGGGACATCTTATTTATTTAAACCACACAAAAAATTGTAAATATCACTATTCAGTCTGAGGTGCTATTACAAATATTTGAAATGTGATCTTAAAAAACATAAAGCATTAATTGTATTGTCGTTAAGCCTGGAACGCAATTAGGTGCACAAATTACCAGATGTCGAAAAAAGCGCTCTTTCGGCGTCTACGCTAGTTGGCAGTATTGTTAGCAATACGCGCGATATACTTTTTCCAAGTATTTACTCTAAATTTCTCATCTTCAAGTAAATCGATTTCATGCCGGATGTTTTTGGATATAGCTGATTTATTTATTGTACTTTGGTTTGTTGAATTTTTTCTAAATTATCGCTAATTCTAATTTTTGTTCAAGAGACAATTTATTTTCACTATCAACATTAGTGTCATAACATCTTCGATTCAAATTCTTCTGAATGTGGATGAGGTTAGTGGGTAAAAATAAACTTTACGATAAACATGATCAAATTTAAATTGGTCAGTATCTCTTCTTCTTTTTCATTTTCATAATAACGATGATATGTTAGTACAAGTATGATATGCAAATACACAATGTGAATAATAAACTCCTCAATTAAAAAAAATATCGGAAAATAAAGCAAAATATTACGTACTTTCTTTACAAGTACAACCTTATTTTCACAGATACGAATATCAGGCTACAAATCCGGTGCGTATGCAGTATCGCTCTGAGCTGTAATGTAATTGTTTGGGCCCACCTCCTAGGATAATTCACATATTTTATCACTTCTCTTGATTGTACAATGCAACTTTATATTCGCAGTCAAATTAATTTCACCCGTTAGGGAGACATAAAAACAAAAACTTATGCTATTTTGCTCTGTTGGCGTCACCTGAACATATAGTGGAGACAATGTAAAAAATTTCTATTAAATACCGAAAAAGCGGTATTTAAACTTGTGTATTACAGAATTGTACAAATGGCTCAAAATACCGGTATTCGGTATCCCTGTATACCGGTATTGCAATCCCTAGCAGTAATCGATCGAAACAGAATAAAAATATATGATTGGTTTATTGATTGTTTTATTTTTGTCGCTTTTCGAAGTTACACGAGCGCTGTTGGCAAAGGACCTCGTAACTTTGAACCATGGTCAAAAGCCTTTCCTCCCGAATTTCCCCACAAACCTGAGAACTTTCAGGTTTGACAGATGTAATGCACATCATTCCCTCTATGTGGCTTGTCTTTAGTTGCACCGGGACTCGAATCCTTGACTCAATGGAAATTTCGCAAGCTTGACCACTCACTACCACTCTCTAAAACCACAAGAAGTGACCCAAAAAAGTGTATCATAATTTCTTATAACATTTAGAAGAAAGTTTTCTTTAAGTATTATTCATTTATTTTAAAAAGAAAAATATTTTTAAGAGTCTTGAACATTCTTTATACTGCAAAGTAAGATTAAATAATTCTTTAAATATATTACAAAAATGATTAAAATTAGTATTCGTGTGCATAACTTCATGCTAATAAAATTACCAATACAATCGCAGCCCTTCGTTAATGATGTAAGATAAGGTCTTTGAATATAATATCAGAATAACCATTAAATCTTTGCGTGACTGAAACAATGTTTGAAAGAAACCCATTACCCTGTCAAAAGTATAAGAGCGTTCTTAAAAAATATCTATTGTTAAATGGCCATTAATCAGTATTTGCGTTAGTATTTGGGCGGTAAAAGTCTCCTGAATTTCATTCAAACTCGAGAAACCGTGTGAAAGAATGAAGTTTTCAGCTCTGTATTTTATAAGATTAGTTTCTTTTTTGATACTGTAGAGTTATTTCTTATATAAATCATCAAGTGTGTTCTACTTCGTAAATTAATAAAACAAAGGCCTATAAAGTTTTAAAAACATTTTTACGTCTGTAATAGAATATGATTCATCGACGAGGAGTCAAACTAAATAAGTGAATCAATAAATACTTGTTATTTAAATACTCTTCAAATTTAATTTGAATATTTTTACGTTTGCTTTCTGATTATAAACTAGGTACAGGGAATACCTGTATGGAATTTTTCATTATTTTCAAAGTTAATTTTATCTCAAGTTCCATTTTAAAATATAAATAAGCTCTGTCAAGAGATGTGTGCAAAAAACGTTATTTTATTTCTTGAAGGTGTAAGACTACGTTCGGAAACAGGATTTTTCAAGAGCGTACGAACAAATATTTTTTAATACTTAGTGTCACTTAAATTAGAATACACGTATAAAATTTTTTTTAAATATTATTACAATAAAAATTATTTAAATGTGAAATTTTTGAGAAAAATGAACATAGAGAAATCCTATTTTTAAAACATTTTCTTTTTTATGAAAAATACTTCTATAATAATAATATTTTTCCTCTCAAACCTCTTTACAGTGCCTAATTTAATATTTTTGAAATGCATAACTTAGAAGTGGATTTATCTATATTTTAATACATCAGAATGAATGTATTTTAGCAAAGACACACCGATTATTATTTCAATTGGTAGTAACTCTGAAAACTTCTAATTCAGGCTCTCTGGAGAAGTCTTAGTTATATAAAGTCAAAATATTATTAATATAAAAGCATTTTTCATAAAAGGAGATTTCCGAAAATAGGTAATTCTAAGCATTTTTCCAAAATATTGCATTTAAATAATATTTTATCCTAATAATATTCTGAAAAGTAATTTTTTACGTGTATTTTAATCTAAGTGATACTAAATATTAAAAAGAAATATTATTTTGTACGCTTTTTCAAAATCACGCTTCCGAACATTGTCGGATATACCTTAGGAAAAAATAATAACATAATCAACAAAATATAATCCAACTTTTCGCACCATCAAGTTTAATAATTGTGTGAATAAGTAGTCGTTTAGAATGCAAAATTTTTATCAGTCTTACTGCTTATTTTTTTCTTTTAATTTTTGACTATTAAGTACTCTATGAAAATATGCAAAAACATTATTTTTGAAATTTTTAATGCTCTTTTTTCTTTTATATTATTCAAGTTCCGTTTGAATCTCAAAGGTTATGATTTATAATATTGGTTTTAAAATATTCTATTTTTTTCCTCTTTATCCATATATCTTCGTCATATTAATTCTGAAAACAAACCTTGAGCAAGCAAATATGCTTATATTTCCAGGAAATTAATATCATCTAAGCGACAATGTACATAACAATAACTAAGAAAATTATTTATCGTACGTTTATGTGTTTTATGAAAAAAAGATAATCCTATTTGCTGAACGCAGAGCAATTTCACCGCATGTGACCTACCAAATCTTTCCTCAGAAAAAAATGTAAATCATATTGATAAAGCTATTAAACCTCATTAAGACTTCGCTTTAATGAGAATATTAAATGACGTCTAGGGGCGAAAAACGCTTAAAACTTCTGTCGGAACTTTAATTTGAATTTTGTGCGTTCCACGCAGAGATTTGAATAATTAATTTTTTTTCTTATTCAGTATCGGGAACGCTGTCTATTTCCGCTTACTTGGAGCTAAATGGTTTTTAAGCATGTTTACCGGAATTATGAAGTTCAATTAAAGTTTTTTGCAGGCACTATTTTTTCAGCTTCTGTCTTTACATGGTTTTACAGAGCTTTTCAATATTTCACTCGCAGTTAATATAATCAACATTTCATGCGTTAAGGAAAATTTCCATATTTCAATAGGATTTTTAACTATGAAAAGCTTTTATACACGTTACATATTTTTTGGAAAAAATGGTTTTAATATAAAAATTACTATAAGTACTAATATAAATACTTAAATAATATCCTGACATAATAAGTGGAATATCTGGGGATACTATATCAACAGATTTATCAAACATGTAGGTTTGCAAAATTCGGAACACACACAAAGCCTTTTTTCCCTTACTTAGAATTAAACATCATATTTATGGATTATTAGTTTATTAAAAAATTCTCTTTATTATTTTTAACACATAATACATTAGTAGTATATGCAAATTTTCTTAAGGAGAAATCAAAATTTTATTTATAACCACAATTGTAAGCATTTTAAAGAATTAATTTTATCATTGAAAAAGCTGCATTCAGACTTATTTTCTACCTATATCATAAGATGACTACGTTAAGAACTATGGTTTTGAAAAAAGCGTGTAAATGAATAATTTTTTTGATATTTAGCGTCAGTTTTGATTAGAATGTGCGTATTAAATTGCCTTAAGAACATGGGAAAATGACTACAACCTAATGATGATAAATGCTTTATTTAACAAAATGAAGGATGAAATATTTAAAATATATTAAACACCAAAGGAGAACGTCTTCCTCCTACGTCTAGAGCTTAGCGTCCCTAACGTCCGTCTGCGTCATTTCCCGTGTGTCCTTCAGTCGGACATTCCTGGCGGGGTGTGACGTCAGTGTGGACTGCTCCACCCTAAGTAACAGGGGGAGGGGTTGTGACATTGCACATATCCAACCCTACAAGAATATTATTACAAGAAAAAACTATTTAAATGCATTTTTAGCGAAAAATGAAGATAGAATAACGTACTTGCAAAACATCCTTCTTTTATGAAAAATGTTTCTATAATAATAATATTTTGAATATATATATATATATATAACTAGCACACTTCTATATCAGAACTGAACTAGGATTATTGAAAAATTTACATTATTTTCAGTTACGATGAATTAAAATAATGACGGTTTTTTTTTTTTTTTGTTTAAATTTATCTGCTCTGATTAATAAAATATTAGTGAACTAACATCTAAATTTAATATTTCAAAAATCTTAGTTCAATCCCTTAATAGAAGTCCTCTAGCCATGCTGAAGTAAAATATTATTATTACAGAAACATTTTTCATAAAAGAAAAAATTTTGAAAATAAATTTGTTACTCTTTCTCTTCATTTTTTGCAAAAAAAAAAAAAAAAAAAAAAAACCCACATTTAACTAATTTTTTTTATTTAATAATATTCTTAAACGTATATTACTAACGTATATTGTTATAAGGTACATGAATCATATCATACTTATGTAATATCATACTTATATTCTAATACACAACTGACACTGAATATAAAAAACATTATCCATTTGTACACTATTTCAAATTCACGATTCTGAACGTATTCAGTAGCATTTGATAAATACACATTGAATTAACTATAAAATTTTAGCTGTCACAAAAATATATGATTTCAATAATGGTATTAAACTTTTGCCATCTTGCATAAAATATTAAAATTACATTTCGTTGCTTAGTGAATTTAACAAAATCAAAAAAAGTGGAATTTCTGTAGAGAATCAAGGAATGGCCTTAACGATCAATAGGATTTCTTGATCAATTTATTTGGTTAAGGAAAGTTTCTATTTACACAACATATATCTTCCTTTAGTTGCACTGAAGATGATGCATAACAAACATTTGTGTCTTCTGTTAAATTTATTATTTTCTCTAGAGCATGAAATAAATTGTGACCGTAAATTAGTGTTCTTACATAATGCTTACTTAACGTAACTGAATCCATAACATTAAGCAAAATTAATTCGTTTTTGTTACCCTTAGTTTTTATCTCTAGGCTTACCGAAACAGTAAAAACACTTTTGGCGAATAGTTTTATTTGATTAATTGTTGGGGAGAAGAATATAACTTACCTATTAAAGAATTTAATTAGAGTAAGTATACTTTTTAAAGTTTTTATTGAATTCGGGGAAATCTTCCTAATAGGAAATTATTTTGCTGATATCGATTGTTGAGTTTTAATGCTTCCGCTCAATTTGGAATGGCAAATTTAAAATAATTATTCATAGTAAGAATGTTGAATGTTACAAAGTTGTGTAACAATTAAATGCAAAATTCATCCAAATTTTGTTTAAGTGTTCTTTCTTCAATTTAATTACAAAAT
The DNA here is from genome assembly GCA_019973975.1 of Trichonephila clavata. NCBI lineage: Eukaryota > Metazoa > Arthropoda > Arachnida > Araneae > Nephilidae > Trichonephila > Trichonephila clavata. Next base: position 99,563 of record BMAO01032054.1, read on the forward strand.
CAATCATTTGTATATTTTATAAAACAAAATTTTTTGTTGTAAATTTGCATATTTGTGAATGAATCAAGAGAAAAATTAAATTCTACACATTTGTTTTCTTCTCTTGATTCTTGTTTTCTGTAATTTTTGCTATTCTGAAAATACTATAAGGAATATGCTAGTTATAATTTTCTATTCTAAAATTGGAAAATACCTCATTTATTCGTATCTTAACTGCATTTTTTTAATGTTAATGCTATTGAAAATCGGGTGCGGCTTAGAATCGAAGGAGCAAATATTCATTGAATGAGGAAAACCGAACATGATACTGAATGTTTAAGCAAATGGAAATTCATGCATTGTATTTTAAAGTTTTTAAGGAGAGTGAGTAGAGTTTAAATTAACTCTATTCACTTCTTATTAGTTCTCATTTTAATTTTCTTTTTAATTTCATGAATATCAGATATCGATAAGCCTTTCTACACTACTCTTTTTATTGTCTCACAAAACTGAGAATTTTCGATTAAGTCTTAGAGCCAATGGCCATTTAGATTCGAATAAATACGGTAATTTCAAACTTTTCCAGTAATTGAAAAAATATTTTTCAGTACAAAGAAATAAAATGCAGGTGGAGCAAAATTTTATCATACGCTTTTTTAAAAAAACTATTACGCATAAAAACATCTATATGTTTATCACAGAAATCCTTACATAGTAAAATTGTACTATAGTCATTTTCACACATTTTCCCAAACATTTTTATGAAAAAGAATATGATAAAAATAACCAAAAATAAGAGCATTCTTATAAAATTTTATACTCTTATACGTTTAAAATGAAAATAGTTGTAAACTAAAATATAATTTTATGTAAAATACTTCCGCTTTTAAATTATGATTAGTAATAATAAAATTAATTTCAATCTAGGTATGTCAAATTATGCATTACTTCTTATGTGAATATACTTCTTAGAATATATAATATTCATAGCGTTATTTTCAACATACCATGTATTTGTCTTTTTGTTCTTTTTTCTCCAATTTGCAATAAAATTCAATAAAAATTATACAATTTTATTATTTTACAGTTTAAAACTTAATTGTATTTTTCATACAGATACCTAATTTATTTTGCATGTCTGATTACTTTAAATATAATTAAAAATATTTTCAAACTAATTTCATAACAAATAATATTACTTTAGGATACTTTAAAAACTTTTTCACTAATTTGTTTAATACATAATACTAACTAAACATTTTTAAAAATATTAAACATATATAGGGAAAAACGATCCATTCTACATTTCCTCGAATAAAAAAAATCAATTGATCTCGCCGAAAGATTTCCATTCAAATTAATAATATATCATTCAAATAAGAATTAAATAATATAATTATTACTTTGTAATAAATACAATTAATTACAAAATTTTGAATCGAATAATACTGAATAAAAATGTAATTATCATTGCTTGGAACTTACATAGTTTGAACCAAAAGCTTTGCCCTGATTATAAAAATTCCTTACATAGTAACCGTTTAATACAATAATATAAGATTTATATCACTGGATAGGTCAGAGTTTTATTATTATTATTTTGTGTACACTGGATGAGTGCTCTTTTAAGAGTGACTTGGTGTAACATTTGAAAGATTTCATTTTCGGTTGAAATTGCGTTGGTTCAAGATAAAGTCTAGTGTGTGTACGTTTCACGAAACGAATTCTCCTATTAATAATAGGCTTAAATTTCGTCATTTTTTGAACATCCTGAAGCAAAATTAATAAATCAATGACATGAAATAATTAAATAAACAGGTAGCGTAATTGAAGACACGTTTAAAACACTTGGATGGAACTGGAATACTACCTTGACCTTCTCCGAGCTATTAAGGACGCACACGTTGCAATTTACTGAGATAAATGATCTTATAAAACATTCATTGCAATTCTTCAATTTATTACACAAACATATGTTTAATTAAAGTAGTTTGAGCACAATAAGTATTTATAAACAAGGCAAACGACTTTGGTTTCACTCTGTATGTATAACAATCATCGGGATTATTTAGATAAAGAATTCAAACTTATTATGAATAAATGCTTAGAATAATTAGAAAATAATTAGAATAGATCAATAGAAAATAATTTATTCCACGCGTTTTTAGAAGTATAAAAATTTCTACAAGATTTAATTATTACGATATATCATTCAAGCATTATGAATACTGAATTGATCCACAGTTTCCTGCTATTAGAATTAATTCGTTTCATTTTACGCACGCACCGTTTCTATAAAGCTCAATGAACGAAATTGGAGAATACATAATGTCAAACTGAGTGTTGCGAAAATTATGTGTAATTATATTAGAGACGCAAATTAAACTAAAATGTTACATTATACTTGAACAATTTTGAAACACACACATATCACAATATTCAAGAATGAACTTTGATATTTTTTAGTTTTTTCACTCATTCTATTATAAAACAAAACATCTTCACGTTTCGAATGAGCTTAAGGGATACTGATCATTTAATATGAATTGTGTAAAAACTCTTTTAAATAAAGTGTTTTTGTTTGAAAGAAAGAGATTTTCCCTTGTAAGCTATTGTTGAAAGTTCTTATTGGACAGAAGCCAAAAGCTTTAGATTTGCTCTGGAACTTTTGAGACTTTTATAGGGATATTAAACTAGTTCCATCATCAGAAGTTTTTATTTGTTTCTCATATTAGCATAAAATGAGCATCCATAGTAAGTTCATTTCTTTTAGAGAATGTAGAATATGAAATTCCGTGTTTGAAAGTTCTCCTGTGAATGCATCATATAATCTAAAATTGTGTTTGAAGAGGACAAAGCGCATAAAGTTTCTTTTTAACAGGAAACTTTTATTTGTTTCGTAATCCTTTGTAATCATGAAAATAAAATACTCTGAAAAGAAAAGGTTTAAGAGTTTTGAGCACTTTGCTTATATTGTTTGAAAAGAAAATAGGTGCATTTTAAAATAAAAATATAAATTCAAATGATAAAATGAATAATTTTTTTTCTGTATAACGGCCAATGGGGAAAAAATGAATTGAATGCATGAATAAATCATATTTATAGTAAGAACTGACGATATTGTATTGCTCATTAGAAAAACAGCTCTGATTTTGAACCTAGAGCATCAAAGGCGTATTGAAATAATCTTTCAAAATTGAATACACAAAATATTTGCACAATTGTTACCCAATTCTAAATCATTCTCCGTTGCTTACAATATATCATTCCAGGAGTCCCTAATTTCCTTTATTTCTGGTAGTCAAAGCCTCAACGAATGCCGTAGAAAATATTATGCTACACGTAGATTGACTTTCTATCATTGTTCATAAAAATTATACAGCAGACAATAAAAATAAATTTCTTATATTAAAGAAACTACCTGACCACATTTTAGAAATGTAAAAATAGGAAAACACTGAAGTTCGTGTCTGTCGTAATGTAAATTTTACATTGAAGCGCTTGTGCAAGGCTAACGGTAAAATATGAAGTTGACTATAGTGTAAGAAGAGGCGATTGATTCTTCCCAGTTGATGTAACTAGAAATCAAAAATGTAGGATCGTTTTTCAGAAAAGAAATATACCTAAAATCACAAAAATTGTTTCTAATGAATTACAAAACGTACCAAATGGATTCACAATGAATGGAAAACACGTTTATTAGAAAATTTGATTTCAACAGAGAAAAATGGTTGTTCATTGAGAAAAAGGAGAAAAATTTAATTTAGATGGAGGGTTTCCAAATGCTAGTTTCAAATCAGTGTACATGCACATCGCATTGAATAGGAATTTATTTACACTATGCTAAAGACTTAGTAAGTCAAATGTTATTCGTCCACTGAAGGCAAAACTCTTTCAAACAGACTGCAACTGCACATTTCAGGTATATTGTGTGTGTTTCATATCGTTCCTCAAAAATATATTAACAGAGATACCTGAATCTATTTTATAAATGTAAATACACAATTTTTTGTGTGAATATTGTACACTATTTTGTGTGAAAATGGCTACCCGCGTGGTATATCCTCTCAACTCAGATTTATTCCGTCTAGCAAATTTGGTACTTTTGGCTAGACCAAAGTGAACGTCACTACCAAGTTATTTATAAATAGAATATATTTCATTCAGTGATGTAGATGATTGTAGACATTTTGATTTGTGTCAGTAGATCCTATAAAGAAATTGTCTTATTAATATTTGTGATTCTGTATTCTGCCTTTTGTATACTTGTCAGAGTTCTGGGTTTACAACTCGTTCCGTTATGTAGAATAGTTTAAATATTCATTCTCTTAAACGTATATTGTCTGTACAACACGTAGTCGTATCTATTTTGATTGGTTAACTCAAGTAAATTATTATTATTACTTATCGAATTATTTTGGGTTTGATTCAATGGCTTCCCTTCCCATGTTGCATTTGGATCTCTCCAGGAATTCAAACAATAAGGGATCCAAACCTTGAACAGGACTAGGAGAATGTTCTACTTCACATTGTCTATGACTATGTAATTTTTTTTTCTAATGGGACTGCGTGTTGGTATTTTAAATCTTTGCAGACCTAATACATTCCCCAGGAGCTGGTATCACTTTTTAGCGCTGCACCGTATAGGCGATACCAATTACAGCAAGCAATTTTGACGTCACGTTTCCTCCATAGAGAGAGGAACCTGAGCTCTGGACGATGCGAACCTGTACTAGGATTTAATTCTTTCGACAGCATCCAAGCCAAACTGATACTCTAGGAATCTTTTACATGCCGCATAATCAAGCGACATTGTCGCTGTAGATTTTCTGCATCATGGAAATCCACCGACTTGGTTGGGGTCGAACCCGCAATCTTGGGTGCAGAAGGCCAGCGACAAACCAACCCCGCCAGCCAGCCGGCTGACTATGTAATGTAGTACTGTATACAATTTTAAGCGAATGCAATCGTATTGACTATGAGTAGTATATATTTTCTGTTTCCAAAATAAAAAATGTACTGAAAAATTAATGAATTTCAAAAAAGCGTCTTTCATATTTAGAATTGTGAAATAAGTAACAAAATATTCAGGTTTAAATGTTACATAATTAATTTATAGAGGTTATATATATATTATTATTTTTCTCGTAATATTAATTTTCTTTCATTCCTTGCTCTTATGGTATGCAAATTTATAGAAAGTTTAATCATTTAATCGCGTGTTAGTCTCCCTCATCTTATGAAATCAGTTAAGTAGTAAAAGCATATAATTATACAGACTACCTCAACTCATGCTAAATTAAATGAACATTAAAGAGTGCTTGTTTTATGAAAAAGCATACTTTTCTGCTTTAACTATGATCAAGTAGTTATGCGCCCTCAGTGACTTGTATAAAAACAAATGTATCTTCTTTCGAAAATTGTCAATTTTGTTAACTTTTTCAAGCTTTCTTGTATGCTTCAGTTTAATTATGTATTATTGGGTAAAATAATTATATATTGGGGATAGACCTATAATTTAAAATTCCATTCAAGTGATGTGAATGAAACGCATTTCTTGCATTTCTGTGCTGCACTTCTCAATATCTCTTATATCATAGGATAAATTTAAAACGGAGTTAAAGAAGTATCTCATTAACTCACTCGATAAAATATTTTTTACTTATTGGTCAATAAATGTATATAATCTCCTCAAACCCGAGACAAAAATAAAAGCTTGATATTTTGTAAGAGGTACTTAAATAGTTGTTTTGATTATACTATGTTGTAGAAAAGGGAAATATTTTTTTTAATTTAAGAAGCTAGGGGTGTATCACATGTGTGTGTGTGTGGTGTGTGTGTGGTGTGTGGTGTGTGTGTGTGTGTGTGTGTGTGTGTGTGTGTGTGTGTGATACATCAGGAACAAGACACTACCATCAGAACTTTTTTTAAGTATTAAGCAAGATTGAAATAATTTATTTAATCTTGGTCCTTAATCAAACAATACATACAATTCATAAATTCAAAATAAAAATTAAGTTTTATTGGCGTTTTAGGTGCATATTGGTAGTATTATTACAATAACATTATTTTTTATTTTCGTGAAATACCTTGAAACCTTTTCTTGTAGTGGCATTAATGCTCTTGACAGTACGTGTTACGGATCGAATGTTACTGAAATTTGCCAAATCTTAAAAAGACATTCATCTAAATATTCCATAAAATATTCAATAGGTTCAGTACTTTGAGATTCGAAGCATCCTGCCTCCTGAAAATCAAATGAAACTGGATTAAATTTATCTGTATATATATTCCCCATTCAGTTGGAGTAGAAAAGTCAAAAGTTACATCCTGATCATCATCATCATCCATCTCACTTCCTTTATCACTTTGATAATCGTCTTCATCTGACAGTGAACTCAAATCTAAATCATCGCGATTCATCAGCCCTAAGATTTAATTTGGTATCAAATATTCTGATTAAATAAAGGATTATCCGCAAAAATGGGTAAAAATGGAAAATAAACACCTCAACTCAAGATTTTTATTCAAGAAATACTTCTATCAGTCTTCAAATCCCCCAAAATATAGCTAAAAATTAAAACAAAATTGATTTAATAAGTATGTTCATAAGTTTTGAGTCCCATTGTATCATAAGTTATACAAAAAAAAATTCACAAATCATTATGCTTTAATATTTCACTAACAATTTCTTTTTTTGCTGTTAACTAGTAAAAAGTACATATACAAAGAAAAGGCATATTTTAAAAATATTTTAAAAATAGTTTAATATTGTTATATAAATAAGAAAAAAATACTTCCTTCGACGACGTGCACGCGTCTTATTTTGATTTAGAGATGCTACTAGAAATCGCAATCATAGACAGATAATGCTATCTGTTGAGTAAACGAGGAAATTATATGAGGTATTTCACTTTGTATTTCATGTGATACAACTGGTCCCAATTTGTTTTTGCTGTTCAGCCTTCACAAAAAATTATGAAACTTTTTTTTTTATCACATGTGTTTCAAGGAAACCGAGGAGGTTAAGATCATTAATGAAATTTGGGTAAGGCTTCCGTTCCGAGCTTCCAATCCTTGTTCTTGTATAACTAAGTAGGAAACTAAAATTTTATATATGCTTCATTCTAATTCGTAAGTACACTACTTAAAAATGGGATAACATAGAGTAGACAAAAAGTAATACAAATTTATAGTATTTGATACTACAAATTGTGGAAATACGTAGGTCTCCAGCACACGTTGAATAGTATATAAGGGATGAAACCCGCTGTGAAAGGGTGTCCTGTAGGTGGTGTTATTTCTGCCAAGGAAGTCATTCTGTAAATTATTTTTTTGTTTCCGATCACATGTGTAAATACAGAGAATTCTAATCTTTTACCAAAGGAGGCATTTTCGTCAGTCTATTTTAAGAAGAACGTGGCAATTGAATTTAGCAGGGTAAATTGGTCCTTACGTCAAATCTCAGCTGACACCCAACTAGATGCAGCTCAGGTGTACTAACAGTAAAAAGATGGTGGGAATAAGGAAATGCATTAAGTTTGTGGATTATTATGGGGGGGGGGCACCTACGTCAATGCGGATTGGATCGACACGATGGAGATTCCACGAGTCAATTCTGCAGAAATGAACAATGGAATTTTGTTGACAAGGAATAAAGAGTTGTCCTCCAGGACGCCATCCGTACTATGTACCTAACTCTGTACGCGTTGCTTCATTCCTCGCTTCTAAATTTAGTAGACGTAACAAATTGCTTATCTACACACTAATCCTTAAACTCCTTTAGATCTACATCTCCCTAGTTTGGGAACCTGCAGCAAAGTCGAACATGTTTTTATTAGAGATCACAAAATGTCATTATAAGACAAATATTTGACTCTCGCTGGTGCATGAGAAACTCAGATCACCTAACAAAATACCAACTATAAGACAAGCGATCCAAAAAAATTTAATCAAGTTTTTTAAAATTATAGATGAATCAGAAAATTAATCTTTAAGTAATCTAACTCTATATATCTCTGATTTAGATTGCAGACGACCAAGAAATGTCTTGGTTGAACCAGAATTTGCTTAAGTTTAATTTTATTCAAATTTAAAATGCTTATTCTGTTTCTTATCTTATTCTATTTCTTCAAATATTATCCTATTTCTTCTTAAATTTAATTCCTAATCTTAAATTTAAATTTTTATGGACTAGTAAGACTCCAATCGAACTAATGTCCCATTCATATTGAAGCTCGACTTCTCAGAACTGTAGGTACCCAAATAGCCGAACACTTACGTCGGCCAATCAGAACGTTTTTTCTGACTTTTTTAACTTGGACAAAACTTTTTATAAAATTATTCCTCCTTCAGAACTTCAGGCTTTTGCAGTAACCGAGTTGGCTAGGCATTACCCCGTTCACTTCACTAACCTCTGCTAATGCTACCTGTTGTAGATTTTTTAAAAACATATATATATACATTAAATTCAATCTTCTCTCCTGCAAGCTAAATTTTTTCATTTATATATATATATATATATATATATAAATACAAAAATTATTTTTCTTATTTAAATTATTTAAAACTACACTGGTAAATAGGAAACCTTGTCATCCTCAATACCCGCTCCATACAGTATCCTCAATGACCGTCCTACAAAGTTATGAACAAACGTTGCCCTCGCCCTGTGTTTGCTACTATGTGCCTATGATTAACGAGTACCTCCGCGTTATAGTCACTCCTTATAGGTGTTACATTTTCAATGTCACATATTGTATTTACTTAATGTTATTCACCAAATTTAAGTTATTTTTAACATTCTTTGAAATATTATTGAGAAGATTGAACTTTTGGTCATAAGGTTTACGCAAAACAACAAAAACTATCTATACATTTGAATCATGCAAAGAGTATGCTTTCATTTATTTTGGATTCGTGGATAGTTAAAAACTCTCTCTTTGCATTTTTAAGAATAGAAAGAAAATTTGAAACATGTTTTCCATCAATCTAAAATAAGAAAATGTTTTCATACATTTGAAATTAAAAAATAATACCTTTAAATTCGTAATTTTTAACATATTTTATTTAAATATTTTAAATAGGAGAATCCTTAATTCTTTGTAAATGTTAAAATTCGCTGTATTTTAGTCTAATTGATATACAAATGAAATACCTATAATAATAATTTACAAATTAAATAAAGTTGAAATTAATATTTACAAGGATTTAAAATAAAAGAACATGTATTCGACATAGTTGCGATGTATTATAGAATTAATGCCATATTTAAAATATCCCAGCAATCCCTTCTGGATCATAAGAGATTTATTGAACTTGTAAATTCCCTATAGCCTTCATTTCCCTTGTAGGTTTAATTGCCAATTAAATGAAATGATAATTATTAAATATAAGTATGTAGCTTAAAATATTTATTTTCAAATTAAATTTATTGCGCACAAATATGCTGATTAAAGCTTTAGGCTATATTCACATATTATTTCTCATACAGTTCCTTATAATAAAGCATTATAAATTTGTTTGAATATTTTGAATTTTAATGTAACGTATATGATCGGTGGAAAACTCTATTGTGACAGCAAGTCCTTAAAAAAAGCAATTGTATTCGAAAATTCAAGAAAGATAGATGTATATATGCATTTGAAACAAATCTGAAAAACATATTTAGTTTTTAAGAAGTTTTAAGGTTTTCAAAATGGCAAACTTGTTTTTGCAAATAAAAATAAGTGAATTCATGAAAGATTTTTTATTCATGCATTGTTTGAAATTATATTTTTCTATTGAGAATATTTCTGTCAATAAAAATAAATATCATCTCAGTATAAAGTAACCCTATCTAATAAAAGTAGGGAAAAAAACTCGTTAGATATATTTTAGCACGAACGAATCAAAATAAAAAAATCTGACAGCCGGAAGAAGTCGAAAAGGTGTTAGGAGTATAATTTCACTTAAGTTTTTTAAACTGTATGAAGAGATGTGAAATACATGTGTTGAATTATTTGATTTACTTTCCTTAGACCCTCCACTGTCCAATATAACTGAGGGGAAGAATCGAAATTTTAGTCCAAGAATAAAGGTGACAGCCCGTCAATAAAAGCCTGAAGCTTCAACTTTTTTTCTTTTCTGAGCGTATGTGTGGTTCAGTAGCAATTTCAGAAAGTGAAGTCGTATTTTGAGTGACAGTGTGGACGAAATTTATTTTTCACTTCTGAAAGTGGAAAGAATATTTGCTATGTCAGCAAATAATTCAAATTGAAGTATCCAGTTTCGAAATGCTGAGGAATCAGAAACGTTTTCTAATGTGAATTAGAACCGCCCCAAGGTAAAAAAAAGTATTTTTAGCTCCTTTTTTTAAAACGTTATATATTAAATGTTGAAATATAAAAGAAGAGTTTATATTCAGAAGTGATAGTTACTACAAACCTGCTAAAAGTAGGTTATAAATTAGCTATACATTTCACAAATCAAAAGGACATTTTTTAAAAAATTATTACAAAATTTCATATTTCATGTAATTAAGTTTATAATGATAACGAAAATACAAATTAAAATATATGTAAGGATTGAAAATATGTAAAGACATACATTAATGATTTTTTTAGCTGGCTGTGTAGCGTGGTTAATTTGTTGTTGGCCTTCTGCATCTGAGGTTGTAGGTTCGACCCCGGCTCAAGTCGGTGGATTTTCATGATACTGAAAATAGACTGCATCCATGTTGTATGATTATACGGCAAGTAAAAGATCCCTAGAGTGTCTATTTGGCTTGGGTGCTCTCGGCAAAATTTGCATCGTCAGAGCTCCATCTGTGTAGGAAAGTGGCCGTCAAAATTACTTGCGACTATTGGTATCCGCCGATGGGCGCCCCACTAAAAAGAGATACCAGCTTCTAGGCAATGTACGTCTGCAATGGTAAAACATCAATCCGAAGCCCATTAGAAATAAAAAAAAACATTAATGAATTTAGTCATTTACTAAAGTGTAAGACCAGCTACCGATTTTAAAGATTTTACGCGTTTCATCGTTTTTACTTTTTTGCATCATCTCACGTGTTTTTTCCATTACACTTATTTAACTGCTATAAATACACATGCCTGTTTCATATATCGTCATTTGTTTGTTGGTAACAATGGGTAGTTTGATTATGTGGTTATTATAATAGGAGATTTCACATGACCCAGTAATTTCAGTCATAACTGATGTTCATGAAATTCGTCAAGCCATTGACATCAATACAAGCAATCAGATGTTCTTTCTTCTCAAAGAAATGAAAAAGATTATTTTCATTAGTCCTGTACTCTGTAATTTTGATGCCTGGTAAGAGTAGAATTCCATTGTTTTAGTCTAGATGCCAAAAGCTCTGCCTCCTGCTTCGGCAAGTTAAGATCTCTTACGAAGTCTTTCAATTCTACTTGATTTAGTCTGTGAGGTTCATTTAAATCTTCTGCCTCGAAATCTGGGTTATGGGATGTTCCAGTTCTAATAAATTCTTCTTCAACAAAATCCCTCTCTATCTCATACTTTTTAGGTGGGTCAAGAATTGGCACAGTAGCTGAGTGAGTAACTGGCTGAATGGCTCATAGAATGCATGGATGCCACAAACAGTCTTTCTTCTTTCTTGACCAACCCATGTTCATGGAGGCACCAAACAGAAATGACAATCATCTTCGTGGTTAGTTGGCTCATATCAAACTATGGGTACAGCAAACTGTATTGCACGTTTTTTTCCACCCAGAGACTCTCGCAGTCTCACTGAGCAAAAGTTACAACATACATGTTGGGTGCATGGTTTATCTAGTTCACCTACTTTCACTCCGAAGTAAAAGAAGTAAGCTGTCTTTACAACTGGGCTGATGGTTCTCATCTAGGCTGCAAAGTCATTTGACCACAAACGTGACAAAAATTGTCGGGATTTTTAACACAGTTCCGTGGAATTCTGATATGAAGCAAGTAAATGGAAACATTTATGAGATATGATACAACGTAGATATTCCACGTAAGTAGTACAAGCAGTCTTTGAGACCTAAATATAGTTGAATTGATTTACCTTGAGTTGTAAGTCGAAAAACAATGGATATTACTTGAATCTTGCACTGTTGACTGTTCTTTGTTCTACTGATGCTCTAGGTTACACTCAAAATACACCTGAAGAATGGTAGTGTGGTTATACGCCTTTCATTGAATTAAAAAATCAATCCTGAGGCAAGAGCTTCCATCTACCCGCTCAAACGAACATCAGAAAGATTATACACAGAAAATAAAGATGAGTAAAAATACAGCTATTTATGTACAGCGAGGAGTTCTGACTCTTAAAAACAAGAGCTAATCTGAAGTTTTTATGGTGATTTTCATGTTTAGTTGGCCAAAATACTTCATAAACTATTTTTGAACCCGAAACAATTTTGATGTTGCCTAGTGTAATCAGTACCTTAATTTGTTAAATGAGAAGTTAATGCTTCACATAATTTCATACAGGATGGAGTTCGCAGATCAAGGTTTGTTAAAAAGAAAAGAAAGCCCAAAGGCTTGACTGATCAGGTAGAGCCCAGATTTGAATCCTATTGAGAATCTCAGTGTGTATCGTGAAAAATAAATTCGAGGAAAAGTGTTAAAACCATTAAGTGTTACAATGCTTGCTGAAGCAATAAAACAGGTATGGTGCCAGAGATTTCTCTAAAGCTCACCTCCAGTCTCTTTCTGTCTAATACGAGAAAGTTATTAGAAAAAAAAGTCAGCCTTCTATAAAAGCATAGGAAAATGAAAAGGATTGACAAATATCAGTCAGAAAACTTTGAGTTTATTTCAACAACCTTGTAAGTCTGATTTGTACATGAGTAAATTCTTGTTTCTCAACACAACATTCACCACTCCAGCTTTCCTTTCAAGCATAAACATCTCTACTTTTGCAAAACACCTAAAGTACCAGGGGGGGGGCAAAAAGTCCGTATAGATTTTAAAAGTTTATAAAACCCGGAAAATAAAAAAATTTAAAAAAAAAACGGTTTGCAGATTTAGTATCGATAAGTCAAGTGATTTTTTTAAGATAAGAAAAAAAACTGCCGACAGATGGCGCTCACACAAACGACTGAGTTGTGAATATGGAAATGAGACAGGCGATTACAAATACTGATCATCTTGATACAGATCTAATTCTCCGTTACATGCCAACTAAGTGAAAAAGGATGCTTAGCAAGAAAGACAAAGCTTTGTTGGTGAAATTGTTTTTCATGGACAAGGAATCAGCGACGGTTCCAATGCGTAAATTCCTACTTCAGAAAAATGTGAAGACTGGAAAAGGGTCTTCAACAGCGGTGCGCCTTATAAAGCTTGTTCAGTGATTTGAGGAACCTGGATCACTCGAGGATCGTGTTAGATCCGGACGACCAAGTCTAAGAATTATTAGTAAACGTTGCAAGTTTACATGGCCTCCTCGGTATCCTGATCTCTACAGCCAAAAGTCCAGTTGACTTTTGGCTGTGGGGATATTAAAATTCCTGTGGGCGTATTAATTCCGTCCGTTCAATCTGTGGGAATCGAAAGATGCGATCCACCGAGAGCTGTCATGTATACAAACGGACATTTCTCTACACTCTGCCGTTGCTGAATTTGTGACACGCTTGGAGCATGTTATCCCTTGTATGGTGGTTATGTGGAGCACAGTTTGTTGTAATAAATGATTTGGTAACGTTACTTCTGTCATTTGCAAGTCTTTTCTTTCACTTATGTACAAAACGCCACATATCAGTTGTTTTTTGAATTTGTTTCTTTTTCTAATCTGAAAAAAAATCCCTTAACTTATCGATGCTAATCCTAAAACCCGTTTTTTTGTTCGTTTGTTTAATTTTCTGGGTTTAATAATTTTTTTAAGTTTTTACGGACATTTTACCCAACTGGTATTTAATAATATATATACTGCCCTTTATACAGAGAATTGAGTCCAAAAGCTTTAATGTGGTATGATATTAAATTTAAGTGAGTAAAGTAGCGTTTTAATTTAAAAATCAAAGAGCTAATAAAATGTAATAAGAATAATTTTCAAAATATTCGTTTCAAGCTTTAAAAAAACTTTATTAAACCTTTAAATAAATTAATGAGATTCTGAGATATTTTGCACCAAATATTTTTAAAATTATTTTATTTCCAATTATATTTTAAAAGGCTACCACAGAGGATGTAAATATACAAGAAAGTTAAAATTTTACTACATAGGTTTATTTTATTCATTTCTCAATGAAAGAGTAAAGAGTTGGGGAGCTTCATGAGTTGGAAAGCTTCAGAACTTTGATTGTTTTGTTCAGCATGTTAGAATAATCTCATCAATTAAACCACTATTCATCTAAAAACAACTAAACGTTTGATATCCTATTCCTAGTAGAGATCTGTTCTAAGCTACGAATATTTTGATGTATCCATAGGCAAATTTTATTGCGTGCCATTATGACTATCGTACAATTACTTATAGATCAATTTTTGTACAATTTCTGATATTCCTAAAATAGATATTTCAATCTTCTAAAACTTTTTTTTTCAAAGCTGCAATTTTACGTTAATAAGCATCAAGATTAGTATCTGTTTCTGATGTTTCTCATTCTTTAAAGCAGAATACTATTTACACAAGTGGCTATCACAATAGGTTAGAAAGAAAGCTTTCCCCTGCTTTCTTTATTGATATAACCAAAACAAATACTCATTTGTAATTTTTTTAAATGTTATCATCACTGAACAATTATTGGAGGAAAATGTATTGTTTTCATTGCTAAACTTTAAGCATTAGCCATGCAATAAATCGATCCCGCAGCATAAGGTGTTTCTCAACATTTCATTTGTCCTGAGTAGTTCTCTTCCTTATATATCTAAAAGAATTTATCTTGCACTAATAATATTTTTTGGAATTCCGAAGGAGCTTCAATATTTTTAAGAATGTAAATTTTACTGTGTCTCTTGTATTTGTTTATGGTTCGGAAAAAAAAGGTTTGCAACCCAACCAGATATTGGACTATCAGTTAATATCCTTAAATCTTTTTTATAGGAAAAAAGAAGAAAATATAATATAAAATATTGCCACCCACACACTCTGGAGTAAGTTGTACATTCAATCATCTTTTTTTACAGACAAAAAACTTTTCCTTGCTCTTCCAGAAAGACTGCAATGTAATCGTTTTTCCAATCTTTAAAATCATAGTTTTTTTCTTATGAAAATAATAATTTTAAAATATTTACCAGCATATTACACCTTTACATGTTTAAACTTTGTGTTGGTGGTGAGCTGCTAAGCAACTTTTAAAAAAAATATGGGGAAAAAATGAAATTTTTCGGAAGCTTAAGTACACACTCTTAAAATCAACTGATATCTTAATTTTTTGTTATTTTTTAATAAGATTTCGTTTCTGATACCTTGAAACGTTTTTTATTTGATTTTGTAACTTTTGATTTGTAATTCTTCACCTTTACTTTATTTGGTTTGTTTCACTTACTTCTGTAGCCTTACAATGAACGAAAATTACTTTAAATGTTTTCAATAAACACATTAAATATTCGATTGAAAAATGCATAAAAATTCAACACAATCATGTTTAAAGGAATATCTAAACTTCTACAACAAAGATTTATCTTAAAATATTCGGACCGAAATAAGTGACATTTTTAGCTAATTGAAAACTTCAATTGCAGGGGTATTTTTTAAAAATAAGTGTGCTGTTTATGACAGCCATTAAAATTTGACTGAATTTTCCAAACATTTTGAAGAGGAAAAGAAAGAACTAAAAAACACAAAATAAAATTAAAAAAATAGGATTATCGGTGCATTTAAAAGATAAATAGGATTTTCCTAATTGGGGGGATGGAACTTTAATCTGAAATGATAAAAAGCAGTCGATTCAGTAGATTTATAACTTTCGGCGCATTTATTTTAATCAAATAAATCTTCCTAAAAAATATAAGAAATTTTAGAAGTTCAGGTCCCTTTATAAATAGCATTAAGAAAAAATATACCGTAGGGGTACTTAGTCATATAAATATAAAATAACTTTTCCAAATTCTTAGTACGGTTTTTCATATGAATATTAAAAATTCTTAAAAGATTATTAGATATTTTAAAATAAAATGAGTAAGTTTAAATTTTGAAGGAACTAATAGAATGTGAATAGAAGGAACTAATAGAAATAATACTCTGTGTAACGAACATTAAGTAAATAAAAACTTGTTAAAAATTAAAACAGGAAGAGAGAAAAAATGATAATTATATTTCATTTCATTTACATCAATTTGTCCAATTTGTTCTTATTTTTCCTATAATTTGACAAAATGTGGTTCAAAATATTTTAAATAAAAGATAATATGAAGAGTACGAATAAGTTTCCCCGTTTGACAAAAGGTGGCCCTATTCAGCAAGTTACAGCTGAAATTTCCAGATGTAAAATATCATATTGTAAGGTTGAACATCTGGCGCAACACCGTGATCTTGAAGTATTAGCGATTTTGTAGGAGCATCACATAAATTTTTGTTTAAAATTGGCTTTAGCTGAATAATTGTCATTTGTGCTTGTTTTACTTCTTTAATTTAAAAAAATCTGCAGCTGAGATGCATCGATTGCTTGTAAAAGCACATATGATGAGAATGCTTTGAGTGAAAAAAGTTATCGGAAGGGACTTCAAAAATTTCAGAACAGTGAGTTTGATGTTGAAGACAAAGCATGTAGCGGAAGATTATTGGAGAAAAATTCATGCAAAACATAAGAACTTGCATTTCCATAAGAATAATTCATCTCACGCACACACTTATAAGTAATTTCACATCTTATAAAACCATTGGGAATGATTCAAAGACAAAGAATTTGGGTTTCATATGAACTGAAGCCGAGAAACGTTGAATGATGCATTCCAGGAATTAGAGAAGGAAATTTTTGCATTCTATAGTCAGTGGTGATGAAAAATTGGATCCACTACGATAACTCAAAAACAGAAATTCTTAAGGATCACGTAACCATGTTTCAATGGCTGAATATTAATAGAAAAAATTCTTGGCGTGTCTTTCGGGGGAACAACATGGAATCATGTGTTATGTGTTGCTCAAACTGAATGAAACCACTACTAGGGCTCTCTACCGAACTGAGTTGATGCACCCAAGGAAAAATGCACCCACTACCATTCCAGACATGACACAATTATTTCCCTGCATGATATTGCTCTTTCACATATTGTGGCGTCGGTCAACACCTGCTTGGAAAGACTCAAGTGGGAAATTTTACCTCATCCACCGTATTCACCAGACATTGCCTCTTCAGATTATCCCTTGTTTTGATCGACGACACATGGACTGCCTCTGCAGCCCTTCACATCATATGAAAAAACCAAAAGTAGTGTCGTTTTGGGAATACCCTTCTTCCGATACATTTTTCCTGCCAGAATGATGGGAATAAGTAGTGGTTAGCAAAGGAAAATACTTTGAATAAAATTTAATGTACCATTCTTTCATAATAAACAACGGCGAAAACTAATCTGTATTCCTTATAAGTCTAAATAAGAAAGGATATAACTAAATGCAAATATAATAAATTAAATTAATAAAATAAATACAAATCAATATAAATTTTGCCCTCAATTCTAAACAATTTTTTGAGTAAAGTAAAAAACATATTAGATTTAATTCTTTTTATGCATATATAAATATATAGGTATAGATATAGTCTTAGATAAGTAGATAGGCAGCTAAAAATAGAGAGATAAATTGCTTAATTCAGCAGCACCTGTCCATTAAGCTAAAAAGATTCCTTCATTTTTTAACTAGAAAATTTAGAAATTTGCATGTAATTGGTGCACGCTTCTCAAATTCTTATATAACAGTGTAATAAGAATCTCCTCACTTTAGGTAAGCATTTCCTTCGAAATTCGATTCTTAAAAAACTTCTTTTTCCTTTAGTTGCAAATTTGTTTACTCTAATTTAATTCATTTCATTGGGTCGTCATAAATTACAAAGCAGTTTGTTGCTTTTTTTCTTCAGTATCTATTCCCGGAACCGTATAAAATAGCAAAGTCAATTTCTTTGTTGGAAATATAGATCGAGCCTCGAAGACAGCTTTAAAAAGAGAAATATTCAGCTCTTAAAAATGTCTCTGGCAATTTATTGAATTTTTAAAGAAATCCCATGAACAAAGTAGAAACTATGTAAAAAATAGCAATGGCAAACATTTCACTCTGAGGGAGATCTCTCATTGATTTTTCTATTGACCCTGTTATAAAATACGAAAAGCTGCTCTTAGAAAAATAAAAATATTTTACATGGTTGTGAAATAAGAAAAAAGAATCTGAATGCAATTGGATTTTTCTTATTTTTCCTGTTAGAAAAGACAGATTCCATAGCTCCGATTAAAGTACGTGAAGTACTACCTTAAATTAATGACTACATTTTCCGATGGGTCGTTTATTTTATTCGTTGCTTTTTAGTTCTTGACATGTTAAGTGCAGACAACTGTATCATTAATATTAATTTTTACTCCAACGATTTCAAATTACTGCTCGGTGCTTTTTATCAAGGAAAGCATTCACTTAAAATAGTCGAACTGTATCTTTATTGTTAGGCTTGTGTGTGTTTGGGATAAATTTTATGCAATATAAAGATAGATATAATATATATATTTTAGATTTTTAATATTTCTTAAATTCACTTTATTATTGTTATGATCATTAATATTTTCAAGAATTTTAGCAGAGTAAATTTCCTTTATACTTATAATCATCGACGATTTCTGTTTATTTAAATTTTAAAACACCGTTTGTGCCATGTTTCTTTACACGTAGCATCTAACTAAAAAGTAACATATTTTTTATTCCTATTTAGCGCATCTTAATATGTTTTACTAGGTGTGGAAATTTGTTTGACTTGGTTCTGAATGACTTTCACTGTAAAAAAGTATTCGTGATCAGATAGCAACGGATTTCATCATAGTCAAACAATAAAATTGGTGTTTACAAGCTTCTATACTGTAGGAATTCATTGAAATCTAATTTTATTTAACGTGCCACATTCTTATTATTTAACATAAAGATCTTCGGTGAAATCGATAAATGGTCCTGGATTACTTGAAAAAGGACTGCCATAGTATTTACGCCATCGTATAGTGGTCAGTGAAGCTGACTGCGTGCACAGGACTGGTTCGAATCCGGAGAAGCATGGATGTTTGTGTTGTATCTTTTTCTGTCTGTGTTTTTGTTTTACGTTCAGTGGTGCACGGGTTTATAATGTTAAAATAGTATTTGCATTTTTCACTGTTGGTTTATCAAGTGCATTTTACATATACATAGACACAAAATTATGATCACATTATATAATCAAATTATTTTGGATTTGATGTAAAGTTAAAATTTGCTTATATTTCTACTTAAAAATGTGTTTCAATTTTCTTAGTATTCTAATTAAATTTTATTTGTGACTGAAATATAAACTAAGTGCAATTACGCCAATTTTTGAAGCCTGTATGTATTTCGTATTTAAGAATAAATCCGATAGTTGAAAATAATTTTTTGTAATATTAAATAATTTAAGAAACTAGATGTTTTAATTAGACATTGTTTTAAGTTAACAAACTTTTCACGTAAGATTTCTTAATTTATATAGGGTATCAATTTGTAGGCTTACAATTTATGTTTTTCCCCTTTTTGTATACATTTTGTATCATTCTAATAAAGCTTTGTTTTCAATTCTGTTAAAACTAATTAGAAACAAATAATACACATAGAAGTAGTTTTTTTTAAAAAATCTTTAAAATTTTAAGAAATTATTTCACTTTAAAAGGTAATTTTTTTGGTAAATTAAGTACATCTAAATATATTAGGATAGGAGGCTTTCACTTATCTTTTTTCTATTGTAGCTGAAGGAATTACATTGTCAAATTCTAGTCGTGCGGAATAAGGCAGGTATTGCTTTTTAAATGTCCATAATTCCATATTAAAAAAATGCTTAACCAGTAGCCTTTGTCTTTTTCTAATGTGGTTTGTGAATTTTTAAATGTTTTACTGATTTCATAATAAAAGAACTTAAGTTAACGAATTATAGAAAATTCCTTGAAATCACAGTTTATCTCGAAAAATTAATACTTTAAGCTGTGGATGTGATTTAAGAGTGATAATCTGGTTAAAAATATCCTATTAAAAATATTTCTATATTTCAGAGATTCACAAACACTGTTAATCTCCTCAAAAATATAATTATAGCTTCCCACCCCCCTTCCCCTCTAAAAAATAATTCCCAGAAAACATTACGTTTAAAAATTTAGAGATTTTAGGACATATATTTCCGAAATTATTAACGCAAGGATATTAAGATGAAGAATAGCAGAATTTCGAATCTTCATTTGTACGTAAAATTATCAATAATGACAAACTGTGCTGTTAAATCAACAACTTTATGCCAAGTTGTTTGGAGTAGTCCACTTTTGCCTCTCATATCACATTCTTTCAAAATTTAATACTAAAAGTAAATATATATATATATATATACATATATTGTAAGCAATCAAGCAACTTTCTTTAATTATACTTATGCATTAGTCCAAAGAAGGAGAAAAGAAACAAATAAAAAGATAGAAAATTCTTTTAAAAAAATGCTTTAAATAGTGACAAAAAACTTGGCATGAATAAATTTGACATCTGAATTGCCATATAAAATAAGATATTGAGTAAATTACTTAGCCTTCAAAAAGTATATTAACTGGATATATAACATCTAATTTTTTTAATGGCTAAATTTTAAAGTGTAAACCTTTTGCTACTTAGAAATATTATATTTTCCTATTTCAAACCTTCTGTTTTCACGTACTACATTGATCAACAAAAATTATGGGTGATGTTGGTAATCTAGCGTATCAGAGGAACGGTCAGAATGGATGGATTGAAAGACCAATCGGGACATTGATGATGTGGTATCAAATTTCTTTTTCTTTGCAGCATGACCTACTACACGAGAAACATGCACATTCAACATTTCCATGAAAGTTATCGCATGGTTCGCGTCAGATTAAACCTGGACAACAATTGGGTGAATTTTTGCTAAGAAACAAGTGGCCAAATATTTTCAACGCTTGAAGGAAGAGATTTTACAGATAAATCATTGTGAAAAACAACCACTGCCAACTCGACTGTCTTCTTGAAAGTCGAAATGCTCCATGACACAAGTAGAGAATTTTTCAGAATCGATCTCTAAAAATTGAACTGGACAACAATTTAAATCCTTTTGAAATTATAGAATCAATCGTTTAATATACATCTTAAACCTGTAATTATTTCAAAGTATTGCTTGCTGTTATAAGGAAACGTTGAAGACCTTTGCTCGTGGTGAGTTTGTTTCAAATACGAAAAGAATTTGTGTATTAACCTTATATTTTTCCCCACAGTTTCAGCCGAGAATATAGCAAAAGCCTTGAGGCCAAAAGCTAAGGGTGTTTAACTTTTCGGGGAAATCAGATAGAAGAGCAAAATGTTGCAGCAAAACTGGATCTTCCAGTTCGTAGAAGGATTCACCTCGATGTTTCAAAAATTCCACTAAACAAAGAAGCAACTTTTAAAAACGGTAAAAACTGTCTCTACTTCAGATCCAATGAACTTGCATATAAAGCAGTAGATCACAATACTAGAAAACTAAATTTTATTAGTCAGTGCTCTGAACAAGCGTTTTGGAATTAGACATTTTTTTTTCTTTATTTTTACGACTTCGTTACATTATTCGTACTAAAAAGACTTTCCACATAGTTACACCTCATGTATTACACGAAGGAAAGATAAAAAATTAGCAAAGCTGTTGACACAAAAGTTATGAATCATTTCTATCTGCCTACCACCGCAGGAGCTTCATCAGTTTCTAGCCCTACCAACGTACTTATATGACTATTCAGAGTTGATGAGATCTTTAAGTACTAAAAATATGTCCTACCCTGTCGTGCGTCCTGTAAAGGGTATAAACAGTTCCACCAATATGTCTCTTATTTCGAAATCATCAAAACCACTCTTGCTAAAACGGCCCACTGAGCTGCATCAACTATCGAAACAGACTATTCGTCAAGTTTCAAGGACAAATATTGGCAGCGATAAAAGTCAGTTTTAGG
Organism: Trichonephila clavata; assembly: GCA_019973975.1. Classification (NCBI taxonomy): domain Eukaryota; kingdom Metazoa; phylum Arthropoda; class Arachnida; order Araneae; family Nephilidae; genus Trichonephila; species Trichonephila clavata. The sequence continues at coordinate 121,637 of BMAO01032054.1, forward strand.
TTGTGGAGTAACGTCAGAACTCATAATCTTAGTTCTTCTTGTTACTGTATTTGTAGAAAGGAGTACAGATTTAAAAGAAGGCATTATATCTCAGTTTTACATTTGAAACTATCAAATAATGCATCTGCAACTTCTAAAAATGCAGTTTTTATTATATTACTCTGTCTTCCCATGGTTTCTTATTTTGAGCAATAGTATTTGAAACTCGGAGTGACACCTCAGTTCTGCCTTATTCTGGTTTAACGATTTTAAAAATATTGATTGTTGAACATTAAGTTTAGATTTTAATTGTCTTGACTTTTCTTTTCTTAGAGCAGTGCTTCTCAAAGTTTCAATATTTGTGACACAATTTTCAATCATAATTTTATCGTTCCTCCTCCATACAATAACATAATATATTTAATTCAATAATACTCTACTTTGAAGCTAAAGCTACAGTACGACTTGAACTTCTTATGTGTCACCAGCGTATATAAACGTCTCACTCATTCAAAGCGTTAATTGTCCCTTACGTTTATATACGTCTTTCCGACGTACAATCTTTTCTGTGTACTGCTATCCATAAAATTATTCCGAAGGTTTTGGAATGCAATGAAACGACTTTGATAGTATTTGAGAAGGATTTACTTATTTCGGAGGATTTGCTTATTTATTCCTCTTCTCACCATAATACATCACACGCAAGCCTGCGTAGAAAACGGTGCCATTGGGGAGCGAATCGCGTGACTTTTAATTGGCAGTTAAGGGATTAATTATAAACCGTAAAAATTATCAAGACAAGTGTTAGTTTTTATATATAATTTTATTTATGACAAACCCAAAGGATTATTGGTAATTATTAATGTTGTTCTTAACTTAGTATTGTTGAAATAATTATAAAATACATTGTGCCGTACTGTAAGTGTATTATATGTGTATAAGTGTATTATATCAGCGTATATGTGTTTTGTTTGGTCAAAATATGTTTGTTTGTTTACTTTCAATAAATTAATAATTTTTTAAAATAATCTTTTGTTTTCAACTTTTTAATGGGATTATGCCACCCCCTTCCCATTGTAGAGCTATCATTCTCCCCTAGGTTGCGCACCCCCATAGTATGAGAAACGCTGCCTTAGATCAGAATTAGTGAGAAATCGTTTTCAATCCTTTGTGAATGGTTTTGAAGTAACACCTCCCACGTTCCCTTTCTTTCCACAACTGAACTCTAGCATAGGACACATCAAACATACCAATTTACCCTTTACCTGTGAAAAGAAGTATCATCGATTTCCATTCCAAATAAAATTTATGTTTTTTTTTCTTTTGCTTTTTGTTTCTTGCTTGAACACAGAGCCCTCGCTTAATACCAATATATGATACAAACTATCAAAGATAGCAAGTGTCTAATATGTTCACAAAAACAGTCACATGCACAACCTCACACGTATACAATTAACTCTCAGATGAGGCTAACAATGGCAGTTGCGCGGAAGGAAAAAGCAGTTGTAAGCGTCTGCTCAGTGGAGAAATCAAGGTTAGCTAACAGAGGCGTTAAATCGATCAACCAAAAATGTCCCCGAGAGTTTCTAGTAGTAGCTTGTGATCGAGACAGTTTGGCGATCACGATTTTAAAGAGATTCTTGACAACATGTCACTATCCATCAGTAGGATTCTGGAGCTAGGATTGGCTGAGTAAAAGGAATGGTCAATAATGCTCCAACAGCGCATTGATAAACTTGTACCAGAATGAACAAATGATGTAAATTTTACACAATACAGTCAGGAGTACTATATATATATATCCTCTACTAAAAACGCCAAATATTTCTTTCAGACACTTGTCATATGGTCTTTTGCGAAATTGGGCTATTTTTTCAATAAGCTCTTTTTTTATCCTTTGGAACTCATTTTAAGGTATTTTGTTTACTTTTTTATATGTTTTGGAAGTAATAGTCTTATGCATATTTGAAACATTTTCGTATTAATTTATAGTACATTACCATTTCGCGTCCGTAGTTTTTTCAGACCAATTTATTATGTCTGTACCTTTATACAATCCAATTAATTTTCGATTGTATTATTATGAAATCGAAAATGGTATAATCAATACGGTACAGCTTGCTTTACGCTTTTAAAGAAAAATAAAGTTATCATTGGCACAGACAAAAATACGTAGATTAGTATTTCCAAAAACTGCTGGTTAATGTCTGATGTTTCATTTTTCGAAAGGCATAACTTGCTCAAAATATTATTCGCAAAATTTATTTTAATAAAATATCATATAAAATAATAAAATAGGATCGGAGAAAAACTTTAATATTTGGATTATGGAAATATCTTGTTTACTAATGTCGAATAAATTTTTTTAAAATTTTTGTGTATTCTTATGTTTTGATGCGTGTATAAATGGAAAATTTATTCAACCCTTAATGTATGGCTTTCAAATTTTCAACGTTAGAAATTTAGTTCAAATCTTTTATGTATAACAGTAGATCAGTGTCTTAAACAGAATACTAAGTTATTAAATTATTTTCCTACAATAAATTTCATTAGCTATTTTTAAAACACTGAGTAAACCCAATTATACATTTTATTATTGACTTTAAATGTTGTATATGTTAAAGAAACAAACAATGTAAATACAATACAGTCAATACAATACAGTCAATACAATAGAGACAAAAAAAATTTAAAATATAAATAACTTAAATGCATAGAAATCTCTAATCTAGAGATCAACATAAAAATAAATATAACAACGTCAAATACTATAACAATAAAATTCATTTTCAGCAAATGCAGATAAAAATCTTTTAATGTCTTTGCTATGCCTCCAAATTATTTTCTTTGCATAAACAGAGCTAAATTATTAAGCAAGTAAAACTACATTTGATTGGTAAAACGAATTCCAGACGAATTAACATCTCGAACCACTGTCCATCGTGCATTGTAGGGCGAAGCTTTACATCCGTTTTACGTACACAGAGTACAGTTGTTATAGCTAGATGATCACCCACGACGTGTCGCAACAGTGGTTTCTTAACCGAAGTGCGGCAGACATGTACTTTGCCAGTTCTGTGATGAAGCAACCTTTCCACTTGAAGGGGTGCTCAATAAGCCCAACGTGCACATATGGGTCTTAAACAATCCATACAGCAATCAACCATATGCCGCTCAACAACGCTTCACTGTTAATGTAGGGGGAGTATCGTGGGGGACAGGCTACTCATCCCATACATCTTACCATCTCGAGTGGACGTTTACAAGTATCTCGTCTTTCTACAGGAGGTACTTCCGGAACTGCTTACCAATGTTTCCGAACCTGTTCGGCACCGCATGTGTTTTTAACAGGATGGGAGACTATCTCATTATGGAAGATGTGTACTTGACTATTTGGACAGGGCATTTCTAAACAAGTAGATTGGGCTAGGTCCTCCTGTCGTTTGGTCTCCCAGATCCCCTGATTTATCTTTTCTGGATTTTTTTTCTAGGGTGGGATGTCAATTACGAAACGGACCACACGCCTGTCAATTATGAAACGGACTTGGTACCACAAATATCCATCACTGCTGTTACGATCCGTGAAACGCCCGGTATTTTCGAACATGTCAGCCAATCCATGTTACATCAGTGACATGAGTGCATACACACAAATGGCCGTAACTTCGAACACCCTCTGTGATGTTTTTATGCCATACTTTTTATTTATATTTTGTGTGTGTGTAATAAAGCGTTTTACACAACATTCTGTGTTGTGACCTTACTGTCTTTGTAAGGTTTCCCCTTCTCTTGTTAGGATTACGTTTCCACCCATGATTTTCTATGTAATTATGGCTCCTCAGGATGTTCTCTACCTCCCCTTCATGTTTGTGAACGGCTTTCGGGGACACCCTGTATAGTATGTCGTAATATCCACTCTTCAAAAATACTCAATACCTATTATACACCCTACTTTACTTAAAAGATCTTTTTTGTAAAAGGAGATAAGTTATTCCGAATTCGTAGCATATGTTAAAGTATTTGTATTAGCCTTAAAAGAGAGAGTATTAGTTTTAAAATAGAAACACATTTAAGTACAAATATGCTCTTTCTGACCTGCTGTTCATTACTCTCCGAACAAAACGCGCATAGTATTTAAAAATGATATATTTTAATAATTTTTAACTGAATATTGTTCATAAACCTTCACGTCATAATGAGATCTGAGAATTGAAAATTTACTATAACAAAATTTCTAGTTCTTCATTTTATTTTAGATTAGTTTAAATTTTTTTCAAATGTATGACAGCTTTGTGAAACGCACTTTTTGCTTGATTTTTCTTCCTTGAATTTTCTTTTCTAACATTTACGTATTAAATACAGTACACACTCAAAAGCGATTTAACAAAGGTATCCAAGGTTTGAAGAGTTTCAAAACAACGATTTCATCAACAAATTCTTTTCAAGATTACTAAACATAGAGTCTTGTCTTGTCAAAATTTCATAATGTGGGCTCCTATGTTGTTGTCTCGTGTCAAAAAAGTTACCTAAAGACTCTTTATGCACTATAATAGCTACTTCAAACTTGTCAAAATCGCTAATTGCTTTGGTTCTTTTATATAGCTTCTATGAAAAGTGATATCACACAAGATTTTGAAATCTTGCCTTGAATGGCTTTGAATAACTTACTGAAGGAATACAATCAAGAAGCAGCTCAGTTTCTTTTTAAACATCAGATGCAGCTGTGACGAAGTTTGATTATTTGTGACTTTTGAATAAAAAGTATAGATTATTGGAACGTTTCGTATATTCAGAAATCTCAAGGGACATTTTATATGAAATATTACATAATTCAAAATGTTTAAAATTGCTTCTAAATTAATATTTTGAAATATCATTGATTATTTTTATAAGTTGTACCTTAACTTTTATCAATGTATTGTTTTACAAAGCTTTAGTTTTTCTTTTAAATTAACAACGTAATGAAACTTTAGCTTTGTTCCTTAAGTCAGAGGTTATAATAACAAACAATAAAACTATTAGAAAAAGATAAAATTCGCTGCATTTGAAAATGTATAAGAAATTCTATTAATGTGTTGATGTAATATTTTATAATATTTTGCATATTCTTAGTTTCATATTGAATAAAATCTTAAATTTCTATGGAAAACTCCAATTTGAACTGTCCCTTTAACTAAAAATAGTGTATTTCTTTATATATGTGAGTATTTAAAAGCAAAATTCCCCTGTTTTATTCATTGATATTTTGATTTTGAATTTAATTTGATTTGACATAATTTTGAAATAATAAAATGTTTAATATTTCCTAATTTTTCATCTTCAGATTCCCTTAAGAATAATGACGTTACAATATTCATTATAGCTTTTTTGGTAATTTAATAATATGGGTATAGAAAGTTAGCGAGAGAAAAACCACAAAAAAAATGGAACTTTTTAAAACTGCTTGAACAATCAGCAGAAATGCTGTAATCATATATTGAAATTTTTGGATACTTTTAAAGCTAATTCATTTAATATATTAATACATTTGAAAATTTTTATAGAAATTGAGCTTTTCAATAGTTTGTGGGTTTACTTATGTAAAATGTAGTCTTTTAAAGAAATATTTTATTTTAATATATATTATAAAATGCTTTCCTGATGATTTATTTATTTAGAAAATGTATAGAGTAATTCTCTTTTAAGAGACATTAAAAAATCTGTACGGAAAAACAATTTCCATTCCAAAATTTAGGGAAGCCCTTTTTACACAAAAGTTTGGGACATAAAAATAGCATGAATATGTATTAAAATATTTTATTAAATACAAAAGTGTATCATCCTTGTTTTCAAGTAGCTTTTTATGCTAACTATTAGTTAATTTTCCACAAAACTTTTAAATTTTTTAATACAGTTTTTCTAATTTAACTTCTTCTCTTTAACTACTAAATTAAATTTTAATAAAACTGGTTATTATAGACTGTAAGAATTATTATAACGAGAGGTTTTGGACTTGAGAAATTTTCGAGGTCCACCGGAAGAGGGCGCTGTCGCATGCGGCCTAGGGGCACGGGAGCCCTGCCGTTTGGGAGAAATGAGTTCGTGTGAGGGAAGTCGTGAAAGGATCGAGTTCGAGGTGAATGGAAGAGCAAGTGATGAAGACGAGAACAAGAAGTAGTGAAGACGGCAGGTTTTGGACTTGAGAAATTTTCGAGGTCCACCTAAAGAGGGCGCTGTCGCATGTGGCCCATGGGCACGGAAGCTCTGCCGCTCGGTAGGTGGTGAAAACGCGAGATCGTGGACGACGCTTTGCTGCACCAGGGCAAGTTTTTAAAATTCTCATGTTATTTCACCCTCTAGACAGGAGATAAAAGCCCTGACGGGCTAGGTGCTCCAAAATAAAATTCCAGCTACTAACTGTCGGACGGACACTAGAGCCTTCGAGAAGGAGGCTTCTGTTGCTGCACGCTGCCAAGAAGAGGACCTGCAACCGGACCCATTCGACTGAGGAGCCGGATGGACTTGCTGCTCGTACATAAACGTTTTTAAGAGGCAATTATGAAAATTGTAATATATATATGTTTGCAAAATTTTTATTAATTTACTAATCTAAACTCATTACAAAGTTTTCAACTTCGAGAAACTTACGGAACATTCATTTGTATTCGCCATCGTAATTTTTATGAAGAATTTAAATTTTATGGTGTGCTAGCACAAAGTTTTCCACTGCAACAGTTTTCAGTTTCAACTGTTTCTGTTGTAGTTGCTAACTTATCTTTTATTATAAGCGGTAGACTCTATAATATAAGGAAGAATTTTACTTCCTCAACAACGTATAATTTACTGTGCGAAGTATAAGTCGAACAACACACACATTTGGTGTCAAGTGTAAAGCATTAAATGAATATTCAATTTAAAATTCCAATACATTCAAAAGGTATACGATTTTAAGAGTTTGACTAAAAATACACTTCTTAGTTGATAAATTAAGTATATAACATATTTTATCGTTATTCCTGAAAATTTTAACTATTCGTTTCATTCTACAATTTTAAAAAATATTTAAGCAAATAAAGACAATTATTGGTTATATATAATTTTGTCTCAAATGTATTTTAAAGATTAACAATTAGTTTAAAGATAAATTTATTCAATAAGCTTTTAAACCATCATCATGTTTTCCTTCTACGAGTAAAATAAGAGTGTTTATTAGATTCCTTCTTATTTCGATTCAAACATACCTTGGGGCACATAATAAATAAATGGATTTGTTACTTCCAGAAACACAATGGCAGATAAAGAATGTTATTAACTGTTTTGTCGTACAATTCAAAACCTCATTAGACCGTATCATACGATCATTAGGGAATAAATATTTTAATCCCTAATTTCCCTGAATAATATCTGACTTTTTATACAAATAACAATACTCGTGCTGCATTTCAAAATTGAAAATAAGAATTATTTTGTTTTCCAAAAATACGCATTTATTTATCGATTTCATAAAATTGCTAAGTTATTTAATCTATCTCGATATAATCCCTTTATTTCTTTATTTTGATATTTATTCATTCTCGGAACAAACTTAAACACTAATATTTATATCTTTATTAAACTGACATATGTTAATATAATTTCAAACACTATCTATTGGTGTCATAAAGATTATTCTTACATTTTTTTAAAAATGAATTAAGTTATTACAATTTGCATTTGAAATTGGTATTTTGATTTCTAAAATATTTTTGACAAAAATAATTCACTTTTTACAATCACATTATTTTGTTCACTATGTAATTATGCATAAATATTTCTCTAATGATAGTTAGGTTATGAGAATTCTCACAGTTATTTTTACTACATTCTCTAAATTATACAAAATTCTGCACCAAAAAAACTGTGTAGGATTTTTTTTTAAATTTTTACTTTTAGGTTTTAACTTATTAAAAATGAAAAATAAAAAACAAATCAATCACATGAAGATTTTTGTTCTCTATTTGTGTGCACGTGAAACTCGTTTTTAGTTGAATTTAGCGTGAAATATCTATTTAACTTAAAATCTGTAACTCTATATTTGATTTAGAAAAAATCTGCATAAAGCATGAATTTTCAGATTTATCTTACTAATTATAGCTGAACTCAACAGTAAACGGAAAAAAAATTAGGAAAATAGTGGGGAGGGAGAAATAAAAGGGGGGTGAGTAATGTAAGTTTGATGTTTGGGGAAAGCTCAGATTATGTCGAAACGGGTTTAGTTAGTTTACAGCGTATTTTAGGAATTATTACTGGATGGATTGAGCATGTTTTATTATGTTCCCTGGGGTATGAATAAGTATGAACAAAAAAAAAACTTATTCTCAGATTAATTCATGTTTCAACAAGTTAAATAAATTCAATATCTCGCTTACTATGTAAAACCACATTCAGTTTGTATCCAGTATTCATAACTTTAAATTACTTTTGTTTTTATTTCTGGATTATGACTCCAAGTGATTGTTTTACTTCTATCTGTAGTGAATGCACGATAAAAAATTTTAAAAATATAAGTAATTTTACGATGAAAATTTATTTTGCTGACTTCAAATTAAAATGTGCGAATCGAAACAAACCTCTCGGGCTAAGAACTCCTTCCAGTTTTGATGATACCCTTAGTAAGTCAAAGGACCAACCTCTTTAGGGCGAGCCTAACTGATATTTTTGCGATAATGGGTATCTTAACTTTTTTCTCCGAGTGAGCTCAATGACATAGTTGGAGATTTGGGTATTTCCAAAGATATAGCCAAATTGATCAGATCAAAGCTAAAAAATAAAAATCTGAAGACTTTCAAACACATGGGACCTCATTTTCGTTACACAGGTATAGAAAGAAAAAATATTCTCAGTTTTTCTCCAAAGGATATCTAGTTTTTTGAGTGGTGTATAAGGATCCGTGAGCTTTGAAGTAGAGTATGATTGATCTGAGTGGTGCCAATTCATTGATTCTTCCCAAAACAAAAATTAAAGCATACTTTTTGCGTAATGGGAATGTATTTTATTCCTATGGGACAATTGGTGCATATGAATGAAAACTTTAATGATAGAATAATGATTTCTGTGTGAGTAAATAGTAAAAGTCAAGATCATCAGTGGATGGTTTGTAGACTTCAAAATACTAAATAATAATGTTGGTGTTGGGCCTTCATGTATGTTACACAAAATATCCTTGTTTTCAATGCTTGTGGGAAAGAAATTAAAGCTAAAAGGCTGCATTGGACAAAAACTAAAACAATAGCCACACATAAGCTCCTCAACCCCCACTCCACCCCCGTGATAAGAGGGTCGTCAATACGATCTTGGTTCCACCACAAAAAATATTATTACCTCCACTTTATACTAAACTGGGTTTTAAGAAGTTTGCTAAATCACTGAAAAAAAGGGGAATGTTTCAGAAATCTTCTTTCCAAGTACCCAAAACTGATAGAAGCCAAGTTGTTTTTGCTGGCCCCGACATCTAATAATTTTTATCTTATTCCCTATTTTTTGAAAAAAATGGAAGAAGAGGACAAATAGGTATGGAGCTACTTTAGGAATGTAATGAACAAATTTTTCGGGAAGTCAAGGTCCCTAACTACAAAACCATTGTGTGAAGCATGCTCACTACTTAACCAAGGTATACAAGATGAGATTTTAAAGTTTATTTCTTGACTCCAGTATAAACTAATTTTCTGAAAACTGGAATGCCTGCAAAGAGCATACTAAACGATTTCACCAGATTGTTCGTAACATTGAAAGAGGCTCTGTCAAGGAACATAGAACGTCAGTATGCTAGCTTACTACTGTTGGATGCTCAATCGAGGAACCAAAGTTGAAAAGTGAACGCGAGTTCGGCGAGTAGCATCAGAGAGTAGAATGAAAGATTTCATCAGAAAACAGAGTACTCATAAAATTGTGAGAATGTATGAGAGTTTACACAAAAGAAATGTTGTAATTAGTTATAAAACATGTATTTAGTTCATCGTAATAAAATAATGTTTTTTTAATTAAGGTATGCTTCCTTTTTGTGAATCTGTCTTATTTCGTCGAAACTGTACGTGATGGTGGAAGGCAAAGGAGTTCATTTTCTATTAACGGACTTTAAAACATGCAATTCAGCAAAAATATTCTATACAATAGACACAAAATATTGGCAATTAAGGAGTATTATTTTAATATATATAATTTCTACAGCCAACTAAATTTTATATTTTAAGAAATAATATATTTTATATTTAAATTTTAGATGTTCAAATACTTTCTAATTTACTCGTATACCTGTTAATGATTTAATACATATTACCTCTCACAAATTTTATCTGGGTAATCACTGGTCATGAGACTCAGGTATGTCAAGTTACCTTAGAATCTGGTGGAGTGGAGCTATGGAATGGAGACACACGTTATCGCCAACTCAGACGAAAACAAAGTCACTAATCACGTGTCGTACATTGATGTGCACAATGTTTTGGAGTCGACACGGTTTTTCAGGTGGATTTCATGAAAGCGAAATTGTTATGCTAGATACTTGAAGAACTGCGACTCTCTATACAGAATAAGCGTCACGGTATGCTTTAGCAGAGAATTTCAGGCGATCACACACTGCATGTGACACACAACAATGCTTTGTGTAGGGGTGGGCAAATAGTAGCCAGCGGGGTACACGAGACCCATCAAGACAAGTAGAAAACTAAATCGACAGAAAATTTTCTATATATTTGGATCTCCATATATATATATATATATATATATGTGTGTGTGTGTGTGTGTGTGTGTGTGTGTGTGTGTGTGTGTGTGTGTGTGTATGTGTGTGTGTGTGAACAAAGTTTTTTCTTGCACAAACATCAACAAAAGTAAATATATATGCAAGTTGACATAATTAACTTTCAGACTCTGATGAGAAGTTCACAGCACATGTAATATCACTTCCGATTTCACAAATACAGTTGAAAGATGTGATAGCATACATTTTTGTCTCAGTAAACCAGCGTTTCTCAAACTGTGGGGCGCGCCCACCTAAGGGGGCGTGATAACCCTACAAGAGGGGCGCGAGCATATCGAAAATAAAAGTTTCAAAAAAATTAATTTACTGGAATGAATTGAAACAAAATATTTTCTTACAAAATAAAAAATACACATTTGCCCTCTGATATAATTTATATACATCATCTGGCAATATTACATCATCTCCACTTCAAGCTATCTTTGATCATATAACCAAATGAAAAAAAAATATTTTGTTAGATTTGTGCTGTAATCATTTGATGAGAGAATTTTTCATTACGTTTTCTTTTTAAACCTAAAATACTACTCTTTTAGAGAAAAAACAAAAACCAGACCCAGAGAAAAGGTGTAAGATAAAAAAAAAACTCATCACTGTCATTTAGGGAAGTTATAAATAATGTATTTCTGTTGCGCTTTATTCCATGTGAAAGAGTTTTATGATGTTTTAAAAAGCACAAAGGATTGAAAGATTATTTAGGAGATTTATTTTAGGAGCATTCTGAAACATATAAAGCTTATTGAAAAACGTTTTACACAATTCATTTTTTAAAACTAAGATCCAAGTAACCCCAGGCTCACGAAATCGTAAATACCGGAGAAAAACTGTTTGTTTGTTACCAATGACCTTGACAGTATCCTCCTATATGACTGTCTTCAGAGGAACTCTAAAATGTATTTGTCACAAATCTCCTTCTTTTTTGGGAGTGGCAAACGTTTCTTTACAAGCGATGAACATGAAACGAAAATGAAAATGCCTGAAAATGATACTGTAATGTTGGCGAAAAGTGACTGTGATTTGCTTCCTTTATTAAGGTCTCACACATTTAAGGTATCCGAACACGTTCGGATACTTTTTAACAAAATAGCATACTAAAACATTATAAATGCTCTTTTAGGACTCAATGCCAATAAATATTACTATTAAACTATCGAAATTTAAAATAAATTACCTAAATTTTACAAAAATCACAACTTTAAGTGAAATTTTAGCAATATTTTTGAAAAACTTGAAAGCAGTTAGAGAAAAAAGTAATAAACATATATTAGTAAAAGTATTACTAAAACAAATTAGATGCATTTATCTAGAAAATGTACTGAAATTTTAATTTTTAATTAAAATTTGAAAATTTTAGAGCTTATTGAGTAAACATTATAAGAAATGTTACATTTTTTATGAGACCATTATTTAAATATTTATTGGATTTTTTCTCAAATTATCAAACAAAAATTGAAAAGTCTTTGAAAGTTGTTAAGTATGCTTTCTCTTAGTTAAATTGTTAACTAGAATTGTGTTTTTTATCGTGTGCTATAGAAATAATTATAAAAAAATAGGATTGGGGTGACTCAGTCACCCCGCGCGACCATTGACGTTAGTATCGAGTGCGCGCCTGCTCCCAGATGTAAACATTTTGAAGTCTCTCGCTTTAAGTATTAAAAATAACACAATTATTCTTCATCAGAATTTTACATTCTTTTTCCTTATTTAACATTAATTCTAATTCAATGAGGCTTAAAATTACAATTGATTTTGCCAAAGAGTTGCAGTCTTTGGTGTGAAGCCTTTACATCTGGTATTTTGTATGATGCTTTGTAAGAAGTAATTATATAAAGATATGTCATTCACTGAAAACGTTTTTTTTTTAAATGCTTTTTGTTTTTCGTATGATTTCAATTTTAATTCAAAGAACTCTCGAGGCTTGTTAATGTACTCACCAAGAAGCTTTTCAAAAGGTCTTCTTAAGTTTATTAGATTTCATACTGTCTGCTACCGATATATTTTTGAACAAATAACACACACAGGGGCTTTTCTTCTTCATTTACTTAAGTAGTGGTTGCCTAGACTCACGCAGACATTCGCGAGAATGCTAGATGTGATGGATATGATAGAGATCAACATAGACTATAGACTATTTTTCTAATGACATTTCTACTTTTGAAAATGGATGATGGAAGAAATATATCTTTAATTTAATATCATTTTGCAATCTGCTCCAATTTAAAAATTAGCGAAAGTAAAAAAATAGCAATAATTATCCTATTACTTAAAAGTAATTTGCTTAAAATATATATTATTCAAAAGTAGCATATAACAAAATTTAATTATCTTGTTAATTTGTACGGTTTATAACTAAGTTCGTATTGTAGCTTTTGAGCCGAGTTCATAATTATTGGATTCAATACATTATTATTGTATTAGGGGGGCGCGATAAAAATTATGATTGAAGATTGGGTCGCCATAGTGAAAGTTTGAGAAGCACTGCAGTAAACTAATTCTAAAATTAAATGTGTACTTGTAGCTATAGATTATATGAAATTAGTACAATAAATAAATTGAACAAAACTTCTTCTACTTTATTTAACATATATTTATTGATTTTTATATGATACAATTTATACCTTTTCTGAAATGCTAGGTTAAATAAAGAATACAATCGTGTTAAAAAGAGAGGTGCTTTCTTCTGGTTTCATCCATTTCCACAATGTGACTCTCAAACCAAAATTGCTGCCTTACAGAGTTGCACACAGAATGGGATGTTTTTACCTCTTCTCCCAACCCTATGGATCTCATACCAAGTGACTTTCGTCTGTTTATGCACCTGAAGTCCTTTCTTGATGGTAAAAAGATCCGGAACAACGACAAAATCATATACATTGTTACTGAATAAATGCAATTGCAGGTGGAATCATTTTTTGACGAATGTTACCCTACAATAAATACCTAAACAATGATGGTAACTATGTCAAAAAATAATCTGACCAGTGTTGTTTGTTATTTATCAGCAATTAGTTACAAATGATTTTTTTTTGTTAAACACGGTACTTACTTTCTAGATTACCTGAGTATGTTGTAGATTATATAAAATAAATATTAAATCAAATATATTATTTAACTTAAAAATGTTAAAACAATATCATTTTACTGCAGCATTTTTATCCGCTTACAAATTTTACTAACACAAATATTTCAGAATAAAATTTTATCAAAAGCTACCTCGTAATTTACCAATATGTTGTATTACGAATTTACAATAGATTATGTTTTTGTACACATATTTTGCACTATTTCAGTCTTTAATGAAGCACATTCTACAAACTTTCGAAAACTTTTACGCCAAGCATTCTAACTTAATTCTCGTTTCTTACTTCTGTATATAAAAGTATACTGTGCACAATGTTACATACACATCTTTATGTGAAGCATTTCATAGATCAAAAATAATCATTGGTAAATTTGTGCTGACAGCATTTAGGAAACTCATAGTTTGAACTATTTTATTAATTACTGTCATTAAACGTAATTTAAGCTAATGACCTACATAACATCCTCTCTCGATTAGACCAACTTTTTCTTTGACAGAAAAATAATTATAAGTATCCTTTAGGTGCATATATTAAATTAAACATGTATAGTACATTGGATGTACCAATATTATCTAACATCTAATGTGACAAAACAATAGTATTTATTTTAAATATCATGCAAAAAAAAAAGATTTTATATTTTCAAACCACATAGTAAAAAGTAATTGGATTTCTTTGAACTAAATAACACCAGAGCCTTAAATTACAGCTAATAGCAAGAAAAAGACACATCGAAAATTACATCACGAAAATGACTAATGGAGTTCTTCAGTGGTATAAGCGAGCGCAAATGTCTCAAGCAAGATGGTGATTTGCACCTTCATACAACGTTGCGTGATCAATCTGTGAACCAATATCTGAAATTCTCCCAAAACATGAAAAACCACAAGATGATTTAGGCAAAGCGCCAATTTAAATACTGTTCGTGCATCGTGGTGCTTAATATCATCATTTGAACTACACGCTGTCAATTAATGCAAGTTTTACACTTGTATTACATCATTAGTCTCAATTTGATACACAAACAATGATACTTCTTTATAAATGCACTAACTATATTATTGGATTATATTATTCATTAAGAATATATGTGCTGAATTCTATTTTTCACTAAGAATAAATATACTGAATTATATATATATATATATATATATTATTCACACACACACACTAAGAATATTTATACTGAATTATACAAGTAACGAAGAAAATATCTGTATATGTATGAAATGAAATTCAAATCTTAAAATGCATTTATTTCTCTAACAATAAACTTCTAAATATTGGTAGTATGTTAAAAATTCTGTAACAATTAATGAACTCTACAAAAACATTTTCTGTTTGAAAATTTATAAAAAAATATATACTGTTCACTTCGGTATCCTTAAACTAAAATGAAATTTTAAGGGATTTAATCCGTGAATTATATATACATTTGTAAATTCTATTTTTTTGCTTAAATAACAACCTTATTTGTAATTTCACTTAAACTTTTTTAATAGCTTAAACTTTTTAACGTTTATACATTTCAAACATTATTTTTTTACGGTTTGCCTTATAGGAAAAATATATTGAGTATATACAACATTTTTTCATGAGTTAGTTTTCTAAAAATTTATTTTTTTCTATCAGGATTTACTTCGTTTTATCAGTAATACAATTATATTTAAAACTTTGCATTTTTTGCATAGGTGAGATTTTTGCTTTTAATAAAATTGTCATTTTCTTATTATATGCTTCGTGATAATGAAAGTACAACACTGATAAGAAGGAGAAGCTAGAAAATTATACAAATTTTAAAATAGGTACATTTTTTCCGAAAGATGCAAATGTAGGAAACGTGCACTTATGAGAAGAACCTCCAAAAGGGTCTGTACCCGTGACATTATTTTATGCCTTGGAAATCGTTATATAAATTTTTTTCTTGTCACAGAGGTTTCTTATTATTAAAAAGAATGCCACGCCACTGCCAGTGGTAGCAGTTTCAGCAGATGGAAGATTTTACGATCAAAATCATAGCTAACATTCCATCTAAGCAAGTCCATCTTCTTCAGACACAAGATACACACATGTGTACCAGCTTTTATAACTTCGCACCCTATAAACGGACGAAAGCAATCAATTGAGATCGCAGGTTATCTTACTTGCACGTTCATACTTTTCAGTTTTACCACTAGATGATTATACTAGTATTTTTTTTCTCGTAATTTTCAATACACAAAGTAAGAATGGCCAACTCGACAAGAAGCCGAAAAAGTAAGCTATTTTTCTAATACTTAATTAAAAAATTTTTAACTTCATATTTTTTTATTTGATGTAGATGATTTATAAGTCACATAATAGTCATACTTTTAACAGTAGTATTCAAATTAGATGCATGTCCGAGCTGCATGTTTGTGCGTCTCCGGTTGTCATTCGGTTTCGGATGTAAATGGCATTTAAACTGAAATATTGCGTGTAATGTTATTTTTTATAACGATGACATGCTCATTTTGCTGATTTATAGTTGTGCACTTAATTTTAAGCAAGAATATAGTATATACATTATGTGTGATGTTTATATTCGAATCACAACAATTTAAAAAAAAGGTTAGAAATACATAAAATTTACATAGAAATTAGTTTTTATTTGGTTACATTTCGTGCTAATTTGAGATAGATTGATTTGATATTTTGGTTTATTTATAACTGGTCATAAATTAAATTTTTTTTCTTAAATCTAAGTTTTAATTCATACACATATATTTTAAGAAATTCATTTTGTTTTGTTGTATTCTGATTTAGAATATTTAACCGGGAAGCAATGGAGAAAATTACTAACTAAAGTGAATGTATTTCTAATGATTCAAGTAAAGGGAATTCTGAAGATGTAGTTTTGTGCGATGAGATTGATGTATTTGTTGAAATTGAAGATAAAAGGGTTATAAAAATGATAGTACAATAGTAACACCACATATTACAATAAACACCTGTGAAGTAAAACCTGTATCCCAACTTTTCCCGATGTTCGATATAATAGAATCGGATATTTCCCTAGATTAATGATAGACACAAATTTGCTTCAAAATGTAGATTTGAAAATTGAAAATCAAGCACTCACGTTTTATACTAAATACAAATTGTACCTTTGCTTACAAAAAAAATTGGCTTGAAAAATTGTATGCATTTCTTTCATTTTTTTAAAAAAAAGATTTATAAAAATAAAATTATTTTTTTATTGTTGCCATTAAGACTTAAGGTGCACAAATGTGTACCTCTCAACATAACTAAATAACTCATAAAAATTTAATTTTTTTCCTTGCATTTGTACTTCTGTCTATCCTATTAGAAAAATCAAGCCACCAAATGTTTTTCCTCATTTAAAATATATGAGGTCTGAGGAGTCTATGGTGAACCAATCTAGCTGTGGCAAAGAGGGTTGAAGCAAAAAAAAATGCGACAAGTTTGAAAGAGGCATACCAGGGTATATGACCAAAGCAACGTCTTGGACTGACTCATTTAACTACAAGTGGAAGAAGCCTCGAAAGCCACTTCTGTCGTGATTTTACAGTATATGTAGAATATACTCTTGATCTTCCCATATCCACCAGAATCATTACCCGCTAATTGGTTGCTAGGTATCTCAAAACATGGTACCCATGGTATACATTAGTATGGGCGACTCTGTTTTCATAGGTACTAGGTTATAGGTATTGGGAAAAGGTGTCACATTATTATATTCTCAAACAAATCATGCTTCTGGTTTTCTCATCAATGCTGTGAAAAATCCAATCCAGATCCCTAGAACTCACCAATCCTCGACAACGTGGAAGAATGGTTTGGTTGTCATTGCGTACGATAACATATCTTTCCCGATTTATATTCAGAACCTTATTTCGTATATCGCTCTCCTACAGCCTATTGCTGACAATATTCTCATTCCGTGTTGCGAATATTATTTCAAAATAAACATCATGCATTATTCATTGCTTTCATCTCTGTTTGTTGGGTTTTTTCACTTTCTAGTTACTCATTTTTGATGTTGTATTTTCAATGCCATGTATTGTAAATTTTTTTCTGTTTTATTGAATCTAATTCTTAAGCAGTGAAATACTTGCAGCTTCAAAATTGCTTGACTAAATATTCAAAGATATGAAGTAAATTGATTGTTGGAGAAGAAAATGACGGTTTTAATTGCACAGTGCATCCTATAATTATTACAGCAAACTGATACTGAAATTGCAAAATGAATTTAGTTTTAATGTTGTTAAAAGTTTGTTACTGAAATTGTTATTTAAAATTTTTGTTATTTAAAATTTTTATAACAATTACCCATTAGCTAGTTAATTTTATAAAAATAACGCCAAGGATTATAGATATTTTAGCCCTTAGACGAAATCCTTTTACGTACGCTGCGTGTGTGCGTAGTCATTTAATAACATATATTATTTGACATTTTAAAGCTAACATTTTAAAAATTAAACTTGCACTATATAGTTTCGATATAACAAACTAAGTTTTTTTTCTAAAGATTAATTTTTGAAAAATGAAGATAATATATTGCTACAAATATAAATATAAGTTTGCTTACTACTTTATGCATTTAATTCAAATTAGTATCATTAATAAATATTTAAAATAGTATAAAAAGTTAAAAACTCACAATTTGCAGAAAAAATTCTAGTATAACTTGCATCATTCATTTCAGGGATTAAAAGGATTATGAATTGACAATTTAATTATAGTATTTGTTTGGATATATATAAAGAACTAATTTCAGTTTTAATCTATATTATACTCCATTCTGTTTATATCTATTTTATAGTTATACCATCTATATAATTTAAACACAAATGTACTTTAAAATAAATGTGGAATATTTCGAAGAACATAGAGATTGTGCCTTAGACGTAGGTCTACAATTTATGGCATGGAAGATGTTAATTTCAAAGCGACAGTAGTAAGAATGGAACTGTTTCTGGAAAGTTTAACACTCATTTCCAAATTTTGGAAACCTTCATCATACGCAACACTTAACTTTGTTGTAAGTTATTTGCTCTTCAGCATTAGTGTATCTTGGCATAACCAAACTTCAATCACGTGTTTGAAATCCAATTCCGACTCTGCTAAGAACTCAATTAAAATGTGCATTTAATTAGATACAGCGATGTGTTAAAGTGTCCAAGAACGTGTTGACGAATGTCCATTTTGAATGTGCCTACTATTTCAGTGATGTTTACTAGCCTTAAGGCTTGCAAGCAGAACTCGTCGAATGTATCCCTGATTTTGATAACTCACAACTTGTGAACTGTGAAATCTTTGAAATATTCCTTGGGGGTATTTTCCTAAAATAATTAATCAATAATACGTCAAAGCACAGTTTCCTTCGAAATAAAGCAATGAGGAAAACCTCAATAGGTCGGAAATTAATTCTCTAACATTGAAAAATGTCAGTAAACGTTTTAAATGTGTCCAAATAGTTTGCCCACCATCTCTTCATTCACCTCAGGGATAATTTAATTAAAATTACTCGTAGTTAAAGAAACTTTATTAACTTATTTACTTAGTTCTGATACTAAATCAACACAATACTTATTTTTGTTGTTGCTTTTTTTCATCAGGCATATAATACAATAGAAAAAAATTAGAGAATAATTATTACTCAAAGGCACTTGTTTAACACATATGATAAAAAGCATATGAGCTCATCATTAAGCTAAAATATATTATAAGAATAACAAAGAGATAGAACATTTACTCTTGTTTCATCACTCTTTTTACTAGTAAAATAATTTAATTTTTGAATAATTACAATAGAGTGTCATTTACGATTATAAATAATTATATTGTGTAATATATATGTAATAATTTAAACTAACCCGGCACTTCTCGTGCAGGGTGTGTGTCATACCCATCGTCTAACTTTTTTCAACGTTCCTTCTAAACCTTTTTTGGAAAATGGATAGTTTCTTGTATAGCTACTTTAAGGTCATATACTTTGAGGGACCTTAGCTTGTAGGCGAATTCTAAATATATATTTTTGGATATCGCCTCTTCGGGTATGTCATACCCTGCGCGTGAATCACCGTTACAGTTCTGAATGCATCAGCACTTTTTAAATCTTCCTTATGTTATGACATATTATTGTAGTTATGATGAAGAAATGTGATACTTAAGTAATTTAATCGATACAGTATTTAATAGATATAGTACAACTGTATTTTCGGATGAAGAAATTCTTTTTGCGATTATGATAAGAAAAATCAAATGATGAAGAGTATAACAGTTAGTATGATTCCACCTCTGAAATCAATCCAGATTTTGAAAAGGGAGAAACTGTTGAAAATAAATGTTTTATATGTAGAAGACACAAAAACATTTGAGAAGAACGTAATTTTAAAGGAGATAACTGGTACACATCTTATCCACTTTCAGATGAACTTTTGAAAAAAAAGCCTATTGCTGGAACAAAATAAAAGAAAATAAAATAGAATTTCCAAAATTTTTAAATTTGAAGAATAGAGAAGTGTACTCCAGTACGTTTAGTTTGAAAAAAGATACAGATTAAAAAAAAATAAGATCCACAGTGAAAACATCGTATTCACTCACGACGAGATTAAAGGAGTGTATAAACAATGCACTGAATACCCTTATAAAAAGAACAGAAAAACTAAATTTATGTGTGAAAAATGTACTGAACATGTTGTATTTCCTATTTTCTTCCTTTTTAACCTTTTTATACTAATTTTACGGTAAAAAAAAACAGTGTAAACACCTTTGGGTATGACACACACTGCGCGAGAACTTTAGGTCGTTTTTTTGCCGCGAGTGACGCCGGGTTAATATTTACTCAAAATTCAAATACTTCTTTACTAAATCCGAATACTCTATTTCAAAAGACGTCTTTTTTCATCATTTTCCAAAGGATTAAAAAAACTTTATTTTGATGAATTTATTAGTGATTCCTCGTTAAATAGATAAGACCTCGAAATGTTGGTAGATTTATTGGTGATTCCCAGTAATGTAATATCATAATTGCTTATACGTGCCTTACTAACCAATTTCAAATATTCCCTAAGCAATGATGTCATTTCAATTATTAACTTTAATTTCCCTTCACTTGAACACTTGATTGTATTTTTTAACGTTCTTCCCTGTTCTTCCCTGCATATTAAAATCTGGAATTTGAATAGTTCCTTCTCTTGTATTTTTTTCTTTTTGAGAGAGCAGCGCACTCACGAAGTGACTTTCTTGATGCTAGAAGGAAAAAACGATGTTATCATTATCAAGAATTTTTATTTTGAAATGCCATGACTTCTTTGTCACATTTTATCAAAATGAATATCTTTTCAGCGATAACTTTCATTTTTATATATGTCCAGTCGAACCCCGATTTAACGAATTCACCAGAACCGAACATTTTATTCGTCAATTCGAGGCTATTCATAATATCGGTTCCAAAAAAATACGAATTTTGAAGTGAAAACTTCTTTAGCGGCGTTGGGCACTTTTTGGTAGGGGAAAATCTTATGGGTTCGCGTCACCGACATGCTCTGACTGACCCATGCGCAGTGTGCTGTTCGCCTTGTACACTTTTTGGATGGGTGAAATCTCGTGCGTTCGCGTCACCGACATGCTTATAGCAGTATATCTGTAGCTATACAGCTAACGTATAGTGCTGTGTATATCTTATAAGTGAAATTGAATGGATTTAATGAAAAGTTCAATGTGTATATACTGTGCATTGCTCGTTGCGATTCCGAGAATGGGCAATACATATTAATGGTTGTCGTTTATATTTCGCCCGGAAAATCTATGAGACAGATACAACAATTTTTATTCGAAAATTTGATGATTTTTCAAAAGAAGTTTCTGAAATACTCGAAAAAAGATTTGGCGGAAAATATATGATAATGTACCGATGATTTTAAGTGGAGACTTCAATATTAACTTTGCAGATGATAAAAATCTACCACTAATTGAATTTCTAAATGAAACACTGAATTTAAATATGTCCAATGATCGAAACCTCTGTACTACAAAATATAAAACGACGATCGATGCGGTTTTACGCGATACTTAGATAAATTTGAATCAAAAATTTTCCTTTCTTACTTTAGTTACCATAAGCCTATTGTATCTTTTTCAGAACAAAATGAAATAATTGAAAGTACAAAAAGTCTAAGTATTGTTGAAATTAATGATGACAATGATGCAAACAATTAAAATAATGTTAAAAATCAAGTACATTGAAATTTAAGTAAATACAAATACTATCCATAAATAATATGATTGTATATTAATTGTTATTTCAATTGAATTGTATTTATATTTTGTCATGATCTTTTGTACAGTCCGTAATATATTTGAATAATAAAAAGCATATAAACATACATTTAGTTGCTGCTCGGAGTGTCAATAGATGTGAAAACCAGATTGATGTTGATAATTTTTATTCAAACATTATGAAATTTCAAATTTTAATACTAAAAGTTCTAAGTTTTCACTTCTATCAGCAGTCTCTATAACTGCCATTTTTTTTCACTGACATTTGGAACATTTTACTATACGCAACTATACAAACATATCCATAGTTAGAAATAACACACTTTTTTTTATTCAGCAGCTGAAAGTGCTTTTAGCGAATTAGGAATTTTAAAATACTGACTTGTAGATGCTTGGCAATGTTTTTGGTTCCTGACCCGAAAGAGCTTTTTTCGATTTTATGCAGAGAAGAAAGTACTGCGTCATTTACATTCAGCTGCATGAAGCATGTTTTCACAGTTTACAAACAATGTAAAGAAATAGAAAATGTAACAGTCTGAATATGAGTTTTAGAAAAGAATGTCTTATCATTTTAAAAATTCACGCGATTGGTGGTACTCATTACTCATCTCACCTGTAAAGTCTAATAATGGACTTCACTCTTTTCAGTCGAAATTTGCTACTTACAAGAAAAGTCTTTTTCTAATCTGGTAAAAGAAATTTATCATTTAAAAAAGAAATCCAATTTATTCTAATTCAAACCAATAAAAAAAATTTGGCAGCTATAGAGACTGCCGATAGAAGTGAAAACTTAGAACTTTTAGTATAAAATTCGAAATTTCATAATGTTTGAATTAAAATTATCAACTTCAATCTGGTTTTCACATCTATTGACACTCCGAGCAACAATTATATGCATATGGTTACATGGTTTTTTTATTAATCAAATATACTACGGGATGTACAAGATCATGACAAAATATAAATACAATTGAATTGTAATAACAATTAATATACAATCATATTATTTATGGATAGTATTTGTATTTACTTAAATTTCAATGTACTTGATATTTAACATTATTTTAATTATTTGCATCATTAATTTCAACAAGACTTAGACTTTTGTACTTTCAATTATTTCATTTTGTTCTAAAAAAGATACAATAAGGCATTATGGAAACTAAAGTAAGAAAGGAAAATGTTTGATTCAAATTTATCTAAGTATCGCGTAAAAACCGCATCGATCCTCGTTTTATATTTTGTAGTACTGAATTTTCGATCATTTGACATATTTAAATCAAGTGTTTCATTCAGAAATTCAATTAGTGGTAGATTTTATTATCTGCAAAGTTAATATTGAAGTCACCACTTAAAATCATCAGTACATTATCATATTTTTCGCCAAATCTTTTTTCGAGTATTTCACAGCCTTCTTTTGTATAAATCATCAAATTTCCGAATAAAAATTGTTGTATCCATCTCATAGATTTTCCAGGCGAAATATAAACGGCAGCCATCAATATGTATTGCCCATCTTCGGAATCGCAACGAGCTACACATATATTCTTCAATTAAACGATTCAAATAATAATCAAACAAAAACACTATTTCAACAATGCACAGTATATACACATTGAACTTTTCACTAAATCTATTCAATTTCACTAAAAGATATACCGAGCACTTTACGTCAGCTGTATAGCTACAGATATATTGCTAATAACATGTCGGTGACGCGAACGCACGAGATTTCACCCATCCAAAAATTTCTAAGGCGAACAGCACACTGAGCGTGCGCCAAGGAGAGCATGTCGGTGGCGCGAACCCATAAGATTTTCCCCTACCAAAAAGTGCCCAACGCCGCTGAAGAAGTTTTCACTACAAAAATTTAGTTTGTTGAGATAATTCGTTAATTCGGTGTTATTCCTTAAGTAAGGAGTTTTGCCTTGATTTTAAACGAGAGAAAAGAAAAATTCATTAAATCGCGAAATTTGTTAAATAAGTGTTCAGTAAATTGGCGTACGACTGTGTATATATAGGGAGAAAAAGAGTTTTCTTCATTCTTTTTTGGTCAGAATTAGAAAATCAGAAAGATGTACGAAAAATGTTTAAAACACATTTTTAACCAGAACAGTTTTTTAAAAGAACCCACATTTTTACTTGTCCGGAACCTCTTGCATTCTCTCAGTGATCTGAATAAACTTTTTTTTTTCGACCCAATTTTCGCAATATAACGTTTTATCTTTTTCCTTCCCTAGAGAGACCGGATATTCACCACTGCCTAGTAATTCAAATCGGAAAAGTGTGGGGGAGGCAAAAAATAAGTGTAAAAGAGGGGCCTGTTATTTCAAGGTCTAGGGCGGATCCTCGAAATTGAAAAGGTAGTGCCCCTCCCGTCTCACATTTGTATCTTTGAAGTCGATGGTTTCTATGGAAACTAATGTTTCAAACAAGCAGACATCACTTTACCAATGATTCTTCAGTTCACTGTGACGTCATGGTTCGTCACGTACGCAGTGATTGTGACTATAGTTATTTCGGTGACACCGAAGGCGTACTTTTTCGTCAGCTAACGCGGAACGCTTTAAACAGCTTTTCTTCCGTTTAGTTATACAAGTTTTGCTTTCAAAGCATGTTTAACAAAAAGAAATTTGTATTAAATATGTATCGAAGATCTTAAATGCATACAGCTGCATAAACTGGTGTGTTTCCAACTGATGCGATCATTATTTGGAAATTGATTGCCATTATTGATTTGCCACTAATTTATTTCATAAAAAATTGGATTGTACTTAATGTTTTGAAGAGCTCTCTTTCCTCGTTTAAATACTTGCATTTTCCTAATTACAAATTTCGACATATATTTTCACTGCAAACTATAAAGCATTTTTACTTAACATTACTTGAGAGAAGAATATAAAAAGTATAAAGAGGGGAATTACTTTTCTAGAAGTTGAGTAATGTATATTATATACACATATTAAATTCTAAGAAATGAAAAGCTTCAATTTCGGTTATCTTCTTTTCTTTTGCAAATGGCCAAGGTAGCTCAGTTGAGATGACCACGAGTTTTACTATATTTGAGTGAAATATTTCAAGCCCTGTTTAAACCAAGAACAAATTATGTGAAATAATGGTACATAGCATTAAGATCAACTTCATCTAATGCTTAAGAAAATCCAGAGCATCTTTTTGGATTAAAAAGAAATTCTCTAGCTTTAACATTACATTTTCTGACTTCAGTATTTTAAAAAGAGAAAGTTTTTCTTATTCTGTTTTCTTCTAGTGGCCGTCGAGGTTATAGTTGCAAACAAATGACCGGCGTTGTCCAATCGTGGGACCGAATCCTGGTGCCTCTGAAAACTCACCGTGTCGGAGGCTGATGCATGTTAAATCTGTCGTGGCACAAAGGCATCTTCTCAAAGCCCTGTCGTACAAATCATTTATTAATTTTCAATAAACTTATGATTTTTGAGTACATAGATTAATATTTAATTTCAGCTTAATTTTGCATATATAATATATATATATATATAATACAGTCGACTCTCTCGGTAATTCGAAGTTTGAGGAACTAATGAAAAACTTCGAATCATCAAGAGGGTAATGAAAAAAACTCCCAAAATACACGAAGTGAAATTTTTTTCTAACACATTTAAATTTTAAACTATGTAATAAAACAACACACACAATTGTACAATATTACTTAAAAGTATTTTTACAGAGTACATATTATATACAGTATAAATATTATACAGAAGTTAAAAGTCCTGTATTAAAAGAATACATTTATGCAGAAACTGTCGAACAGGACTCTTTCACGCCCCACCAAATCTATTTCATTCCTCAGTGGAAATAAAATCGCTTCGCACCCGGTTCCCTCGGACACTTTCCCTAACACTATTTATTCTTCCAAGCAGGGTCCAGTCCAGCCCATGCCCTATTTGGTGCCTCATGCTACAAGTTACACACATGAGCCATAAATCGTTATGTCATCAAAAACACAATACTACGCGCATCTCTTCTTCATAATAGTGGACCATAGTTTCTGAACATATGTGTAGCAAGGCCACGAGTTAATCGAAAGATATGGACGGCTGACAACAAGTGTGACCAGAACTGTCCATTCGAAGAAGGAAAGCAATAAATGTTCCTTTTCGCCTGAGGAACCGGGAAACCCAAAGAAGGGGTAGCAGACAAATGGTCATCAAAGTGGCTACGTTACATGGGAGGCACGCAGAGACAATGCAACGCAAAACATGCAAGCTCCAAACTGTTTACTACAGGACTCTACATGATAATGAGTGTTCATATTGTCGAGAGCTATATAAGAAAACTTCGAATTATCATGTGTTATAGTCTGGCCAGCCACAGATTTTACTTCGAAATATCGAGTGTACCAAAACGTACTGTTTTAGTTCGAAATATCAAGAGCTTCTTAAGGGCTCAGCAAATACTTCGAATTAGCGACAGGTTCGTAGTATCGAAGGTTTGAATGAGCGAGAGTATATATGTGTGTGTGTGCCCACGTACGTGCTAAAATATTATTTTTCATTATGTTGTATTTTTACGTTTCTTCTTCTGTATATATGTTTTACTGTATAAATGATGTGTATTATTTTGTATGTGTGTGTGTGTGTATCTTCAGATTTTTTTTTATTTTTTTTTGTTGTTAAAATTTCTTCTGTAAATTTCGTTGTTACGAAAAATGTACAAAATAATTTTAAAGATAAACTTAAAAAATTTCTATGTAATATTCATAATTTGTGGTTTTTTATGTTGAAATAAATTTGCCCCCAGTACACTGGGGTGGAGGTCCTCCTTAGAATACACAGACCTTAATGGGTAATCTCGCTCTTTCCTGGGAAATCATGTGGTGTAGTGTGGGTTTGGTGAGGAAGGAGGAAACCACAACTCAGATCTCTTTCTTTTTATTAATTGATTAAAGTTAAAATATGACACATTCCTTTATTCCGTTTACATTCTAAGGGTAAAAAAATATATTGAGAGAATATATGAGAGAGGAAAAGAGAGAGTTACGTATATATTTTATAATATTCATATTAACCTTAAATTTCCTTTTGTGACTTTTTCAGAAAATTTTTTTTTTTTTTTTTGAGTGGGATGGTAATATTTATAAAGCTCAATTACTTCAATTATTATCTTTCTATAAACTTTTTAATATGTTTTTGGTTTAATATAATACATTTTATACTTATTTATTTGGAAGATTTTGGCGTAAAAAAAGGATAATTGAGTCAGTGATGCAAAAACATTTTCCGAAAATTAAAGATTTATGTAGTTTAAAGCAATATAATCAATATCTTTAATGAATATATATTTCAAAAAATTTCTCCAGTTAATTAATTTAGCAGTTTTATAACCATAAATTTCATGAACATCACAAAAAGAAAGGTAAATTTTTCTGAATATATTTTTTAAAATTTCTAATGGGCTGTGGATTGGTGTTTTACCATTGCAGACCTAGTACATCCCCCGGAAGCTGGTTATCTCTTTTTAGTGCGGCACCCTATTGGCGGATACCAATCACTACAGGTAATTTTGACTCTTAGCTTCTTCCCTAAAGGGAGGCACATGAGCTCTGACGTTGCCAACCTGTTCTTGGATTTAATTTTGCTAAGAGCATACAAGCCAAACAAACACTCTAGGGATCTTTTGCATGCCGTATAATCATGCGATAAGGCCGTTGTCAATTTCCTGCATCATGAAAATCCACCAATTTGGGACGGGGTCGAACCCGCAATCTTAGGTGCAGAAGGCCAGCGACAAACCAACCATGCCACCCAGTCGGCTTACTGAATATATAGTAAATTCTAAATTGTGATTTTTAAAACAAATTGTGGATACTAAAAGCATAAACGTATGAATAATTTCATGAATCAGTATGTTAAAAATTTAACAATGAATTTAGATCAAAATTTTACTTTATTATGGTTTCCAGGGAACAAAACTGGTTTATCAATTACATCCAAAAGAAAAAAAAATAGTTTCAATTCTAGATCATTTGAACATCAATGTTAATGAAGTTTCGCTGCTAACCTTGTTTCAGAAATGAGTAAGTGCATGTGTGTAACAAAAAGTGCTCATATATATTCAAACATTATATTCAATAAATGAAAATTTTACTTATTTTGTAGTTCATCAGAAAAAAACATTTAAATCTACAATCAGAAATTGGGGTTTTATGTCATGTCTGTTGTATATTTTGCAAACTTGAACAGAAAGGATATTTAAAAAAAAAAAAATTAAAAATAAGCATAATTTTTTTTTTTGTAAAATAAAGGAACAGTTACTGATTATTCTAATATTTTTTGAAAATTTCAAGTTATGTTGTATATTTTTAAGATAATTAGCTAGTTTATTTTATAGGGACTCTGTAAGATTCGTATCTTAGAAGCTGGTGAATCGTTAGTTTCCGACACAAATTTATTAAAACCTTTTTATGGTTTGTAAGTGTGGTGCTGGTAATTTGATCCCAAAAAATTTAGTAATATCAATGCCTTGCCTTATGAACAGAGTACGGTCTGTTACCACCCTCACTAAACATTCCCACAGCAGCACCACATGAACGCTTGTAGATAAAATTCACTTTGATAAGTGTAAAACATAAGATCAATCAAACACACAAAAAATTCAGTTCCTTTACTTTTGAAACAACAATTTTATAATGTATCATTAAGTATTGGAAAACACTGCAAAATAACATTACATTCAGATAATTGTTGCTTAGTCCCGATGTTAAACACATACATGTTGACATAAGTTTTATGTGATAAAGTTAATGTTGATGAGATAAAATACTTGATATTAATATATAGTTTGCAATGTATTCAAATATACTACAGCCACCCATCCGGTATATTGGTTAGTGATGCTGATTGCTGTGCTGAGGGCTTGGGTTCAAATTCTTGAGAAGGCACGTATGTTTGAAAATTTATTGTGCCTTTGCAGCAGTAGGATACTATAAATAGCAGTCGAACCGCAAGTCCTCTCGTAAGAGGAAAATAGATGAGTACCCCCTAACCAACCCCAGGATATTCTCCCTGAAAAATTGAAGTGAAGCTGAGCAAAACTATGCTGTCACATGAGGATACTTAAAGCTACGGCTAACGACAGGCGTAAAAATCTAACCCTTTACTACAATGAATTCCGTGGGCCCTCATCTGATGCCACTGTCGATCAGGTGGCTTAAGTAACAACAACGAATACATTAAATATGACTGTAATTCATTCAGCTAAAATTTAAATTCATAATTAAATGTTCAAATTATGAGATTAGCTTGTATGGAAATTGAACCCATATAGCCTTCTTTACTATTTGTTAACTAAGGAATGGGAGAAATTAATCATTTTTTTTCTTGCTTTCTAAGAAGGTAATCAAATATATGGTATTTTTCATATCGAACTCTTAATACACTTTTGTTTCTTTGAGTATTGTATATATATTAAGAAAGTCAATCAATTGATAGTGGCAAATAACAATTTGTGTCTATTTTTATTACACAGATCAAATATGTATTTTTTTTATTTCGCTTAAAATAAATTATTTCAAAATAAAAACAGAATGATATAGTTTGTTATGTAATTTTTAAAAAAATTACGCAATAATGATTATGATAAGGGTATAATCATTGACATATTTTAAAATAGTTAATATAAGGAAAATAGTTCCTTAATTCATTAAAATTTTTCATAAATCAAGCATTGCTTAAGACAAAATGATTTCCGCACATGAAAAATAATTAGTAGTTAGAAAATGTAACAAAAATATACATTACGTAATTAAAGCAATAATGGCAAAGAAATTCAGAAAAATTCTAAACAGCTTGATATACTAAACTTTCACATAAATAAAAAGGAAAAAAAAAAGAATTTCATTAATGTGAACATCATTATTTACAATTTAATTAGGAGTTTTTTAAAACGCCATATTTGTAACATATATATTTAACACCTTATTCATATATATGAGGCAAATTAAAAATTTTCCTGCTTTTATAACATTATGTTCTTGAGGCAATAGTTTTATTGAGGTATATTGAAACAATGATTGAAGATTAATTTTCTAAAATCAATATTTTTCTTATTAGTCAATTTCCCGCCTAAAATTTTAATTTATTTGTATTTTCTTTCTCATTTCTTTAAAGAAGTTTTAACTGTAAATCTTACGAAAATTTTAATGCAAATTAATTTGGTAATTAATTTATGGAATTTTAGTAAATCTTTTACACATTTTACAAAATATTATTTCAAATAAATCTATAGTTTCAAAGTATAATTGAATCACTACGAAAACAGCTCTTTCCCTTCCATAAACATTTTTTTTTTTTTTTTTTTTTTGCTTTGGCCTTTGGCCTTTTGGCTTTCAAAATGAATTTTATGTTCATATTTTCATCATTAACTTGTCTTTATTGTCTTACAAAAAAAGGGCATCGGATTTTTCTACCATTTATAATTATTAAAAAAATAAAATATTGAAAGATTAGTTAAATTACCAAGTAAAATTGAAAGTTGACCCCGGAAATCAATTGGTGAGAAACCAAATGTCAGAATTCATACCATCAATAGTTGACTTTTGTGACATAATACTACTTCAATATTTGATGCGTTAGGAAATGTATCATTAAAAGGAATCAGTTCAATGAACATTGTCACATTCAAGAAAAAGACTCACTGGAAAAAACCGTCACTACAATGGAATTTCATGAAAATTCTCACTCATAAAAGATAGTTCGCTCATGAAAATGCTATTTAAAAAGAGAAGGTATAAATTTTTTTAATGTTTTGCAAAAGATACAATTAAATTGCATTTTCCTGTTTTTATTACTTACATAATAACTAAAAGCTGTTACAATTAATAGCACTTTCAAATACATACCCCTTAATATATATAAATAAAATTAAACCAAAAGTAAGAGCAAAATATCAAACAAGTTTATACTACAACGTGCCTAAAATTATATCGATAATATTTCACATTTAAAAACGCCTTGCATGTGATGAATACGTAGTTTTTATTTAAAAAAAAACTATTGATCTCTTGACCCAAATTAAAACATCAGGTAATGAGCATCTGTATATCCACTTAAGACCCGATATATTTTTATCTTTAATTATTAAATTCTTCCAGTTATTAACGCTGTATTGTCCCCAATGACACTGGCAAAAATAATTTTAATAGTTTAGCTCCACTCCTGGAACGTAGTCATACTTGCACGAATTGGGCTTTATCTGTGAAACAGGTCACCTAAGAAATTTTACGAGTTATACATTTTTTAGCTATAAGTTGATGGAGTGAGTGAATATTAACGTCCCACTGTTCAGCTACACGAGGGCTTTTGGGGACGGTCCGCGTAATTTTGAACCATGATCAAGTGACGCGGACGACACCTGAGCTGGCACCCCCTCTCCTAACTTCCACACCACACCAACGGGAGGACGTTTGAGCTCTCGACATATTTAACGTGCATCGCGCCCCTACACGGCGGGTCTTCAGTGGTACTGGGATTGAACTCATGACATGCTAGTCACGATCCGATACCTAGACCATTTGGCTACCGCGGCCACGTAAGTTGATGGAAGAAACAATCTTGATTAAACTAAAATTGTTACAAATAAGGAAGTTTTTGATGTATAACTAATTCCTTTATTAACTCACTATTTATTTACTTTGAAAATCTTTAAAACATTTTTGTTTTTGACAAACTTACATTAACTTTGCATTTTTCACAACATGTCATCGAACTTCTTTCGTAGTTTTCAAATGTACTCTTGCAAGGCCTTGAAATGTCATTAACACATCGAAAATGGCTGTACATGTCAAGCCTTTCATCCTACAATAGCCAGGATAAAAGGCATAACATGTATAGCAGGTGAATTATAACACTTTGGTTATTTTGCGAGTGGAGTTATAACTCTGTTATCTTCATCATCAATTAAAATACTTTTGTTATAGGAGGTGGAGAGGCTGCTACGCTTCAACTATCTCTAACTTAAATTTCAAGGTATTCATTTTGATTTTTGGAGGAATTTTATTTGATATTGCATCTTGTTTGCACAGAAACCAAGAATTTGCAACAACTAAAACAATGAATGGGTTTAAATAAAAGAATGGGTTTAAGAGACTTTGATGGCAAAGATGTTCCAAAATTGACTTTCAATTTCAAATATTTTCATTTTCTCTTCATCGTTCTCATCTGAACTGGATTTTTATTTCAGTATACATTATTCATATGCTTTGTGTTCGTAGCATTATCATCATGCGAGAGATGCTAAGTTCTGATCTAAGTTCAATATGATTTATTCATCAAATGCAAAATTTCTTCGTGTGTGAGAGTTCTTCGCATTTTAGACACCTGAAAAAGTTTTTGGTTTAAAAATAGCACAGTATTCCAAGAGAAAAAAATGAAATGTATTATAAAATTTTATTATTTTAAGAAGAATAAAATATTTAAACCACACCGTACTAACTCTCATAGGAAAACCTAAATTTTCTTTTGGGGGGAGAGATATAGATGCAGATATATGTGTAAAGGATGAAAAAGCCATACCCTTCATCAAATGTGTGAAAGAGAAAATTAATTAAAGAGCTAGAGAGAGAGAAAAAAGGACTCATCCATGGCAACCTAAAGGAAATATAGTTTTAATTATATAACAATATATTTTTCGTTTTTATTTAGGCTTCTGTCGGCATTATTGGAACAGAAAAGAAAACTCGCAGGGCAAGAACTTACCTTTACAGCTGTAGTGAGTCAAGTAACGCCTAACCCATACGATCGTGCGGGTAACGAAGTCCCGAGTCCGGTAAGCAACATTAATAGAATATAATTAATATCTTTTTCAATTATATATATATATATATATATAATTGAAAAAGATATAATATATACAAAAGTTTGTATGTAAGCAATTAAAAATATATTGATGATTAACCTTTTACGAGATAAAAAGAAGACGTGTTTTTGCTGCATTTGAAAACAGAGCTATATTTTCCAGCTGGAAATAAAATATGGACTACAACCACCCTCTATAGATAAAAAGTGATACTTTACATTTTCTGAAAACCCACCCAATCGTTGGATTCGGGACATTTTTGCATACAACTATTCCAGATGCAAAAACGTATAAGAATACCTAACCCGCGCGATCGAGCGTGTTGTGTGTGGGGGGGGGGGGTCTTAAAGGGATATATAATTCTGAAAAAGTATGACACCTTTACAGAGAGAAAGCAAAAAAAGAAAAGCTTTGGCTAAAAATATACTAAATTTTTGAATGATCAAAATGTAAAATATGTAAAGCCTCGGAATAGGATGTTTTTGGAACTTCAAATTATATTTTCTCGCTGTGTGAATATCTGAATATGTAACCAAAAAGAGAAAAGAAACCGAGAATATATTTTTAAAGACTCATAGAAATGTTGTACAGAAACGCTCTTTCAAGGCGCGCGCGTACGTGTGTGTATGTGTGAGTGTGTGTGTGTGAGAGAGAGAGAGAGGGAGAGAGTGGGCAATATTTTTGAAGTTATAAATATTTCAAAGACCGGTTGTTAAAGAATAGCCTTTAAATTCTCTACTAAATTCAGTTGATTTATTTACTGACCAATGATGTATAAATCTTAAGATTTCATTCCATCACTTAACTTGAATAAATACTACTTCAAAAAAAAAAGATCTTGGATATGTTGAAAGGGAAAAGTAATGCCTTTTTAGAATCGGTATATCCATATTATTTTTTTTATGTTTATATTTTTAATTAAATCGACATATTCCCTTTTTTTTAGTTTTTTTATATGAACAAAAACATCCTCTTTTATTTTCATATTCATAGTCTCCATCGACACTTATCAAATTAATTGAATTCCGAATTTTCGTATGATGTCCTTTCATAAATTAAGATGTACACATTTTTAATATTTTAATATGCACTATAATACCCCAAGAAACAATTTATGTCTTCTCTCTGTTATTAAGCATAATAAATATTTGTCGTTGATTTCAGAGACATATATATCTCTGAATGGTTTTTTTTAAAAAATATACACGTTCTCTGAATCTCTAGATCAATATTATTCAAAACTCTCATATCTTTCAGGACAATATAAGTAGTAAATCAAAATCTAAAGCAAGAAACATCATACATTAGTTTATTTATGTTAATATCACTAATTGAATGAGATAATAAATATGTTAGTTTGAGTCTATCTATTGGAAAAGAACAAATGGTGATGGTGAATCTATTCCCGAATCACAAAGGTTTTGAGCCTTACTTCCCTTTGATTCTAAATGGTAAGTAAAAAAGAATTTTTAGAGGAATCTGGATAAAAACCCTTTATCTACCGATGGTACTTATAAGTACCGCTTCCTTTAAGGTATCCGATAACCCTAAAATTGTTAATTTTGCCAAAAATTGACAAATTTGTTTATGATTTTCTTTTGAAGGCTATCTTATTAGCTTTATAAAAATACCAAGTTTATCATTTTCTGTTCACTAGAACAAAAGCTACAAGTGTTTAAGTAAAAGCAGATGCCATTAGTTTAGGCAAGATGTCACACTTTAAAACACGGTTTACACGAAATGTGGTTTTTTGGAAATAATCAAACGGTGTCAGTGATTGCTAAAAAAGGTTTAAAAATAATAAACTGAAATTTTTTGTGTAATTTCTGTATAATAGTTGAAGTGTTTTAACCTTCAGATTTATCAATCACTGTTTTATTAGAAAATTTACAGTCCTTTATGTGAATATAATCACTGTTTTTTTAAGCAATTTCATATAGTAACTGAGTTAAAGTGCTCTAGTTTTTGTAAAAATTGAAATATCTCTTATCCTGAAGGTCATTTCAACAATGAATAACATAGCAACACATCAGAATTGAAAAATTGAAAATTTTTTCATAAACCTTTGGTACAGAATGGACCACGTTTATGTTATTTTGTGTCAATTTTTACTCATTTTTTCCCATTTTAGTTATAATAATTTATTTTTCTCTTCTAAATTTTAGCATATTTTACTTTAAATGTACTAAACAAATCTAAAAACAACAAAAAAATCCACATATCTCCATTTTTTTCTTTAAAAAATTTGTCTCAACCAGTTGGATACCTTAAGATTACATAGACTAACGATTTTGGCGAATAATCTGATGATACTCAGCAGGAATATTCTTTTAAATCCACTTATGGAAAGACAGATTCTATTATGAGAATTTTAGCGGGGAAGGCGAAAAGTTTCATAGCAGAAGTTGCGTTTTCAGCTGACATTTTGATCGGATTGCGTAGATTGTCATTTTTGTTCCAAAAAAGTATTAATGTCAAAAGGTAAGTGCCTTATTTTTTGTATGTTGATGAAGTTCTCAGAAACCGGTTTCTCTATTTATTTTAAACTAGCTGTTACCCGCGACTTCATTCACGTAGAAATTTACAAAAAAGTGTTTTGTTCAATTCACAGATCTTACGAAAACTTAATAATTCTGTATTCCACGTTAAGGTTAAGAAATACATACACGCTATATATATATATATAGAGAGAGAGAGAGAGAGAGTTTAATGTCATTTTTTTACTTTGTGAATCAATGTTTTGTTTTTATATTTTTGTGTTCTTTCTGCTTTTTGGTGTTTATTGTTTTATTTTTTTTATTTTCTTTGTTTTTTGTTAATTTTTGTGTGGTTTTTTTCGTATAAATTTATTGAACATCCTCTCTATATACAGTATTAAATTTATTGAAAAATCTCTTTATATACAATATTTGGTGTACGATTTTCTTGAGCTAAAACAAAAACACCAGTGGCATTTCCTCGCACGTGAACATGCCACGTATAGTTGGCCATGTGAAAAGCAACTCTTAGTTAAATCTATGCCAACTTTGCTTAACGTTTGCCCTTGTGACTTGTTAATTGTCATAGCAAAGCTGACACTAACAGGGAATTGTAGTCTTTTGAATTCAAACGGGAAATTTGATGGTATTATGGGAATTCGTGGTATAAGTACTATGTTACCTTTTCCGCATCCGGATATTATACGACCTTCTATAACGTTTCTTTGCAATGACACTACTCGCAACCTAGTACCATTGCAAAGTTTTGGTGGGTTTAAATTACGGAGTAGTATGATGGGAACGCCAATCTTAAGTTCTAGCTTGTGAGGAGGTAGACCAGGCACAATTATACTGTTTAAAAATTCTGTTGGATAACTAACCGTTTCATCCGGATTGCAAACTGTATTGATGGAAAGGTATGTTTGTGATTCACCAGGAAGCTTATTTAACATGCGCTGATTAAGCGCAGTAACCTGGTCGTTTATAGGTGCTAAAATGTATCTTTCACACAACCACGAATCTTCTTTTATATTGAGATTGTGAACATCATCATAAATGCTATGTTTTTTATCAAAATCTGAAATATTTTCATGAATAAAAACCTAACAATGTTTAACATCGATTTCTAATTATTATACTTAAAGTTCAGCTGTTAAAGTTTAAACAGCTTAAATAAAACGAATGAAAAAAACTCACAATTAAGAAATTAAGAACAATTTGAATTAAGAAAAACAGAGAGGTAGAAAAATGAAAGATACCTTGAAAATTATTATTCTTCGATTACAATATAAATATTAAGCAAATAATAACTATTGTTTAAATGTGACTAAAAATGTAAATAAAAAAAAGAGAAAGGATTAAAACTTATCAATTTTTTGTTTCTTGCATTACTTTTTGCTTATGAAGCCTTGATTTATTATTTTTAAAAGTGCATCCGAAACAGCCGATGCTCTACTTAACTGAACAGTGAGATAACTATCATAAAAAAAAAAATTATGGCACGTGTCAGCGAATTATGATGTGCGCGTAACACTGTTATGTCTCATGAAGAGCATCGGTCGCCAGTAACCAAAACAACGACTTCCTTAGCTCAGCTTGGCGTTCAATTTGGCGTTCATCTTGGCATTCAGTTTCACGTTCACCCGTATAGTTTCCGTTCCCGTAAGAATACGGGAATAAAATATAGCCTATGTTACTCCCCGTTAATGTAGCTTTCCATTAGTGAAAGAATTTTTTAAATCGCACCAGCCGTTTCCGAGATTAGCCGGAACAAACAGACAGACAGACAGACAGACAGACAGACAGACAAAAACTTTAAAAATTGGTTTTTTGTTATGAGTACCGTATATACTTTTAGTGCATTAAGTAAAAAGCTGCTAATTTGAAATTACAAACAGACACTTCAATTTTATTTATTTGTATAGATGAACAGTGTATATAATTAATTTTATAGTTGGATAATTTTGTGGCACTTATTAGTACCGACAATATACTGGATGTTAGAGCAAGAACTTAGTTTCTATTTCGCCCGTGTGGCTTATTTTTATGTGTGCGTGCATGTGTGTTTGTGTGTTGTAGAATCATCACTATAGTGCAAAGGGCTTATGCTTTTTTGGGGGGCATTTCTTTTTAGCTTAACTAATTTATTTTGCTTTTTTATTGTTTTATTTTGACGTTTTCAAATAAAATTTGAACTTTGTATATGAGCTTGTTATTTTTTTCTCACACAATTAAATGAAATATCTATTCGTATTTCAAAAATCAATAATATTTTAACATTTTTATGTGTAACTGATATTTAGCAAAAATAGGATATTTTTAACGTGCTATTATTATTATTATTATTATTTATTATTATTATTATTATTATTATTATTATTATTATATCATCATCATCATCTTTTTTATTAGTTTTATTATTATTATTTTTTATTATTATTATCATTATTATTATCATTATCATTATTATGATTATGATTATGATTATGATTATGATAATAATAGTCATCTATTATTATTATTATTATTATGATTATGATTATGATTATGATTATTATGATTATGATTATGATTATTATTATATTATTATTATATATTATTATGATTATGATTATGATTATTATGATTATGATAATGACTATTATTATTATTATTCTGATTATGATTATTCTGATTATGATTATGACTATTGTTATTATTATGATTATTATTATTATTATTATTATTATTACGATATTGATTATTATTATTATGATTATGATTATGATTATTATTATTATTATTACTATTATTATTATTATTATTATTTATTATTTTTTATTATTATTATTATTATTATTTATTATTATTATTATTATTATTATTATTATTATTATTTTATTATTATTTATTATTATTATTATTTTATTATTATTATTATTATTATTATTATTATTATTATTATTATTATTATTATTATTATTATTATTATTATTATTATTATTATATTATTATTATTATTATTATTATTATTATTATTATTATTATTATTATTATTATTATTATTATTATTATTATTATTATAAGAATGTCTGCAAAAAAAGCAGAGTCTTCAAAAGGCTTTGGAATTTTTACAGAACCTGACTTTTGAAATCAGTGATGTACTGAAACAAATACTATTGTTTGAGAATTTTTTATGTTCTCCCAACGAAGTACAGCTTCCTTGGAAATGTTATTAGTCTGCTTATTGTCAAAGATGTAGGCTAATATTGATAACGAAGTGCAATTTCTTTGGGCTGCAGTTACTCTGTTTATAAGGGCAATTATATCCTGAGTCAGCTGTTGGGTCCTATTAGTAATTAACCCCTCTTATTACTTCAATTCGCATTTTATATACTTAATCTTGTATACATATCAGGTTTCTTCTATATAAGAAGATTGTAAAACATCAGTCCCAGGTTATCTTTAAAAGGGGCCTTTTAGTAATACCCTATTATAATATCTGAATTTTCAGGTTTTTTTCCTACAATTGCTACGAAGGGCAAATAAATTGCCAATTAAAGCATCCCTGTACTTGCTATCTATTCATCAATGAAAATTCCCAAGCCCTATTTTAATAAATTATGTAACTCATTTTCTGTAATATGTTCACTATTCACGCTTGCTTTTTTCGAACACAATTTACCTGCATGAGGATATAGCCATACCTCTTGTACGTACTGTTTATGAAAGCGAATCTTTTTTTATGAAATGTTTCAAAAACCTTAAGGCAAATAAAGTTTTTTTAAAAGATTATAAAATATTTTTTCTGAGGTATGGTTAAAATAATACACGAAAAATAAAATCCTTTTTTTCACTCAAAATTTTAATAAAAACTGAGACAAAAAAATTACAGCAGAAGCAAGCATATCTTTCGTGAAATGCACAAAATAAATGTAACAAAGTCCTCCAGAACAGTTATTCAGGAGGAATTCTAGAGTAGTAATTGTAATCTTTAAACAAGCGAAATAATACATTTAATATGCTTTGTAATATATAATCGTTTAATCATTATAATTTGAGTGGAAAAAGATCACAAAGCAAGCGTAACTAGATGATACGAATAAAGAATAGGTTAGTGGTGTAATTATAATGCACTAGAGTGCTTTAATAAATTATTGGATCGATATCTGTACTGATATTTTTAGCTTTATATTAAGCACAAAGCTTGTGTTGTATTAACCCTTAATCCTTTGTTTAAATTATTTTAATTTCTCTCCTTATTGGTCTCTTATAATTCTTGATTCTGAGTTACATTCTTTTAATTGCTTTTAAGTGAATAATTGAAAGTTTATTATTAATAAAAATCTCACTTTTGGTTTCAACTCAAATAAATCAAAAAGTTCGATTGAGCATTCTTATCGAAATAAGGAATGTTTCTCGCTCTAAGTTAATGATCCAATAGGTACTTACATAAATTCACATAAGCTACAAAAATAAATTGTCTAAGCCAATTAGCTTTATTCAAAACCATATAATTAACATGAAAAAGGAAGAGAGAGAAAGTATGCAGATGTTACACAAAATAATTTGAATTCAAATTTTTATTTATGATAGATTACTAAAATAACTACGGTTACAATGATCATATGGAAATTACATTTGATAAAAGCAATAAATTGAAAATCATAAGTATACATTACTCATTCATTGCAGTTTCCTTTCAAAAGAATTTAAAACTTAGGATGTATGAGAATGCTGATGAAAGTTAATTTTAGGAGGAAGAATTTTGTGTGTGTGTATTAAAGTATTAAAACGTATAATGTGTGTGTGTGCGTGCGTGCGTGCGTGTGTGTGTGTGTAAGTCAGTATATAAGTCAGTTTATTAACATCGATCCAAAACAAGTCAACTTACCTGTCGTATAACAACAACTATTTTCACTCTCCCACTAGCCAGAATTCCGGAAATTCCCTTTTCTTTAATTACGTACATTGACTTTGCTTTCTGGCTCTACCGAAACATGTTGCATACAGTTGTAATGTTCTCACCTAAAAGCCTAAAGGTCTGGGGCTAGCCATAATTCAACAAAAAAATCTAATTTATTCATAATATTAATCACCACACAAATTCAATCAATCCAGTCTAAGAGATGCACCCAATTAATCACTATGCAGACAATAAACGAGGTAAGCGAGATATGATAAAACTTTAATACTAACCACACTTACTCAAGGCGAGAACTTTGACTCTTCTCAGCTATTTAACCTGGATTTAATCCCAGGGATAATTCATCACCATAAGTAATTCAATTATCAAATAATAAATATCCGCGATTCACATTCAATTTGATTAATCTCTGCTCCGATAGCAGTCTATACTATCTCTCTCCTGTCTCTCTTTCTAACCTGAAAATCTAGACTAGAAGTCTTAATTAACATAATCACGTCTTCTTCTTCGAAGAGGAGTTTTATAATAAAAAAATCTTTAAGGATCAGAAATTCCTCAAAGGACAGTTAGTAGAAGAGTCCACGGATAGAACCGTCATATAGTGTGTGTGCTCTAGTCGTGGTTCGGAGTACGTAAGGATAAGTTGATTTTAAAATAATATAATAATCTAAATTGCGATCAAGAACTGCCTTTTTACATCCACAAACATGACACCTTAGAACCCGTTCAAGTCATGTTATATATATATATATATCATATACGTATAGTAAAAACTAAAGCACTAAAATTAGTTATCTACGAGAGCTTTAAATTAAAAAATAGCAACTCAGGTACAAACAATTTTTAATGAACTTACAAGTACAGTTGCATTATATTCCTTCTATATCCTCATCAGCAAAGCTTATAACCTTTTTTCAAATGTCTGAAAGCCGTTGGAGACCACTGGCAAGGTGTTGAATATTGATATCCGTGACGGAGTGCTGTAGTGCGTGGCATGCACATGAAACTTCGTGAAATCTGTGGCCTTGGAGAGGTTCCTTCAACTTCGGAAACAGATCGAATTCACAAGGATTCATAAGTGAGTTGGGATAGCATTTCAAGGATTCCTTCTGCCACAGTCACAATAGGAAAGTGGTATTGTTTGCTACTTGGCAACAAGCGTTGTCATGTAACACAATAGGGAGATTGTTTTGCAATAAACGTAGACTTTGTGCCACATAGCCGGACGCAGATAACACTGTATAAATCGGCAATAACAGCCTAAGTTGACAGTTTGACCTGCAAGCACAGCATGCGTGAAAATCACTTCCTCCCAATCGTATGCCCCAAACAGCAAAACCTGCACCTTCTGGGTTCCTTTCAAAATTTTTATGGGCGTAACGAATCTCGGTGACGCCATTCATTTCATAACATTCTGCTGCATTTTTTCCACCACCAACCTTGATTTTAAGCCATGACGGCTAATCACCTTTTAAAAATATGCTTTAGAATGAAGGAAACGAAACTCTTCACTTTAACACCCCATAACAACAGCACTTCTAACTAGATTGACTATTCTTTTGCATCCTACACATCGACAGCAGTGCCATCTCCCCATTTACATATCTTATTTGCGTATGCTTGCTGTTCTATGAGTTTCTAGGTTAAGTTGCCACATTTTAATTTATAACCCAAATAAATGGGACAAAATTGGTTATTCAGATACTTTGCGGCAGAATATGCAAATGATTGGCTCTTCACGGACAGCGACTGTATAACAAGACTTTAAAGTCATTGCAATGGATCATTCGAATAGTGTACAAATTATTCAAATGCTAAAGCATAAATTCCAAGTGAATGTAGTTCGATCAACCCAATTGAACTGCACCAAAGCCTCGAAGACACGTTCAAAAATCATATGAACAAGTGTCACCATTCGAAAGAGAACTTAAAAAGGAAAGAAGATGTCTAAGGGAAGCAGAATAGTGAAATCGTTGGATCGCTTGACACTAGCATTGGTGTTATTCTACAATTCTACGATTTTGGTAGAAATCTCGATGAACCATGGTCGTACAGAACGTCAGTTTTTGGGCTGAAGTCGTCTAAAAAAGGATTAGGTAGTTAGAGATATGCCAAAAATTGTGATACCCAGTTCTCGAATGGAGAACTGATTTGTTTGAGAGTCTAGCTGTTATGCGTGACATTTTTACTGCACAGCTCTACGTCGACGAGATTCTTTAACCCATAGTGTTTCCTTTTTCACTAGCCATTGTTTTCTTTTTTTTTTTTTTGTACCATTTTGGCCATTTTTGGAGGATTATCATTGCTGGGATTGCTTAACATTTTTGCTGTTTATATATTAATCATTTGTAATTTTTCGATTTATCAACGAGCTTTTCCATTTTTCTTACTTCTGGTTATGTAAATTTATGTTATTATAGTATTAGTATTTATTTTTTATGCACTTAGGACCTATTTGCAATCTTTCAAATAAATGTTTCATTTTATTTTTTTCAGTGATATATATAAATATAAGGGAAAATTGGCATGTTCAAACAAGGTTTATCCCTTGAATCCTAACTCCTAATATCACTGGGAGTTTGAAATCAGTCACCTACACAAGGTGCCCCTGTTCTTACTAAACGACTGATACATTATCACTTTCTGTATTTTAGAGAAGAGCAAATATCATCTTTTTTGTTGATTCCAAAGGGGAAATTACCACCTTAACAACTGTCAATCCTGCATTGAACTGTAGTAAATCCTAAAAAATTGCAGGGTGTATGGAAATGATGTTGATCAAGAGTAGATCCCAAATAATGCAACCACATCTTCCTTTGCCTTTATTGCGTGTATATCCAGCTATATTAAATCAAATTGTTCCAGTTTGCATTTAAAAAAGGATTTGGGAGGAAAATTAAACTTTCGTATAAATAAACAAGAATTTCCTTGCCTTGAACAGCCAGAGTGGCTGCCTGTTTTAAGCATCCCACTGCTCATGACTTTTTATAGAGTTACCTGTACTGAATGGGAATGAAAGATTCAGATTCTTGCCCACATTTAACCATGGCTGACCCATGACTGATGATATATTTAAATTAGAATTTTCGTGTTATTTCAAATTTTTTCATATCACAAAACTTCATAGGCAAAGGAACTTAATTGCAAAGAAAATGTATTCATAATCTTTAAAGAAGGTAAAATACAAAGAATATTAGAATCAATAATTAATAATTCAATAAACTTCTTAACCCTTCCTAACTTTATTGCAACTTTAATTGTAAAATATTTGAAAATTGTCCTCGACGCTTGATTTATTTGGAGTGAATT
Organism: Trichonephila clavata; assembly: GCA_019973975.1. Taxonomy (NCBI): domain Eukaryota; kingdom Metazoa; phylum Arthropoda; class Arachnida; order Araneae; family Nephilidae; genus Trichonephila; species Trichonephila clavata. Next base: position 165,266 of record BMAO01032054.1, read on the forward strand.
CAAGAAATTTTTTCTCTATATTTAATAACAAACAAAACAAATTTGTGAAACAATGGAAACTTTCAAAACTATGTCACAAACACTTCGTAGATTAATAGGATCATTTTCCATCTTGTCAGGTTAGTTTGAATATGTAGTAATTGTAATTAATATAAAGATTCTTCTTTGTCTTTCTTCAGCTTCGGGCTTCGTAACAAGTCATCATGTGTACAGTTATCATCATGATTGATTAGTCCTGGCATTTCTCCAGCATCTTGACTCTAATTCCTATTAAACTGTTGATTTAAGAATGACTAAAAAATGAAATTTTTGCTTAGGGTTGATACATTTTGCGTTCATCCTGCGACAAGATGTGTTCGTGCCCGCGCGCGCGCGCGTGTGTGTGTGAAAAATTTCAGAACTGGAAGGTTTTTTTCTTCCTAAGAGTGAATCTTATATAATCACACTGATCAAGCTTTAGTTATAGAAGAAACAAAGCTGATCAAGGAAATATTCCTCATATTCTTCGCGTACTTTATCTTTCATCTAATTCCGAGACTATAAATTTCCTATAAATTCCTTTAATTTAACAGATGTATCAATTTTGTGCTCTCTTATATACAGAAAACATCGAGTGCTTCTCATTTATTAGAAAAAGTAAGTCATATTATAATGGCCTTGCCTGCGTGCCTAAGGATGTTGAAGAAAGGGAAGGAAGACTAAACATGCTCTAAATCTCTTAATTTATTTACAGCATTTAAGACAACATCAGTTGGATCAACCAAAGTTAAGAGATGCACCCTATTAATAAATATAAGGACAACACACGAGGTATGCGAGGTATGAGAAGATTTTAAATATTTTAGTTCCCTTACTTAATTCAATAGCTCTGACTTCTTAACTATCTAATCTAGATTCAATCTCAAGTGACAGATCGTCACCTTAAATAATACCAATGATCAGTTATTATATACCCGCGCCTCACATACAATTTGTTAATCACTGTTCCGCTAGCATTCTATCCTAATTCTCTTCCCTGAAAGCCTAGACATTATATAACAGTCATAATTTGCATGTTCAAATTCTCTTATTCGGAGGAAGCTTTCTAATAAAATAATTTTTAAGGACCGAAAATTCCCCAAGAGGACTGTTAGTGGAAAATCGCGGATAGAGCCATCACAATATGTCCCACTATCTCATTGATGAGAATAGATTAGTTGTCTCAGTTTCTTAGCGTTTTGCTTTGTTTTCCAAGAGATTATTCACAAAATCATATTCTTTGATTCCTTCAAATACTCCCTAGAAATCCATTCGTTATAATAAGGGGAAAGAAGTACCAAGAGAAATGCAATTAATTCGTAGGTGTTTAAAATTGCAGTAGCCGAGTGGTCAAAGGCACAAATTCTAAGCCGTTGAGTATTATTGGCATGTATTGTTGGGGTAAACAAAATCGGCGATTCATTTGAGTCATTTTGCTTTCAACCCTTTAGATTCACTTTAATTTCCCTGAATAAAGTTACATTTTAAGTATCTAAGACTCAAATTCTTGCTGCTTAATTTTCTTTAGTAAACACCAGCCCTGTTTATTTTCCTTTATTTCTCTAACCATTTAATTTTTTTCTGTCCTCTATTATGTGAGCTAAATCTACCTTAGCAGATTCTTATTCATAATTTGTTTTTATAAGGAGTTTTTATCCTCACCAATTCTTATTCATAAGGAGTTTTTATCCTCACCAAATTTTCTGCCAAATTTTCCTAGACCAAAAATTTCTAATTTGTACTCTTAAACAGAAATTTCATGCCAAATTGCTGCAAAATCGTCTTTTTAATGTGATTAAAATCATACGTTCTTATGTACACGTGCATACTAAAAATATTGCGGGGTTTTTTCATCTGACATCACCCCGACAACCAATAGCCGTGGGAAAAACACCCTTCCATCCACGAGCCAGAACCTCGACTGAAATTCTAGGTACAAGAGAGAGAGTGAAACAGAGTTGTAACACTCTAGACCTACTCCCGAACCCGGCCTGAAGTGTGAGAGGAAGTGAAGGACGACTCGACATAATACTTTTTAATTATTTATTCATCACACTAATTATCACAGACACAATTCAGTTAATCTGATAAGATGAGATGTTCCTAGAGGGAGCAGAGGAAATTTTGCTACGTGAGTCGTGAATTCTGAGAAGACTTCTAATAAATTGATCTACCTTTTATGGATCAATCCACTACCCTAATATTTGATTTACAATGTAGCTATGTGACCAATCGTCACTTAAATATTTGTAATAATTTTAATCTCGAAACGCGTTATCAATATAACTAATACTTGATCGGTAGATATTTTTCCTTTCCGACACAGCTTCTCTGGTATTTCAATTTCCAGGCAATTTCTTCTAATCATCTATTATTCTCTATCTTTTTTTACTACCAAGCAAACCTATGCTATATATAACTGACCTAATCTGCATATCATGGTTTCTTCTTCAAAAAGGTTTTTTGTCATTGATAACCCAAAGATTTCCCAAAAGGGTTAGTAGAAGGACACTTATAGATCCGTCACAAAGTGAAAGACGGTCCGTTTAAAACAGCAAGAAGATGGGTTGTGTTTACCTTCTTCCTCACAAATATATTCTGTAGTATTGAACTAATCAGTAGTACGAATACTTTCTATTTAAACGTAAATACTGTAATTAATAGCTACGGAAGTAAATAAATCAATTATTTAATTTCTTAACTCTTATGCTACCATAAATTTACTTCTTTTTGTAATACACCAATTGCAAAATGCAAACATGTAAAAATATTATTAGCGCTTAGTACAATACGCCCTTTATATCAAAAATAGTTGCAAAAATATCAACGCACATAAAAATATAGAAGATCATAGAAAATTATAAATGAAAAACATATAAATCGCTTAAATTTTTATACAAAACTAAACCATATTATTCTAATAATATTCAATATTCTATTTTTCGTAGCACTTGTAACTCTAATTTATCTTTAAAAGCAAAGATCTCCCCATTGGCTTTCATTTTCCATCCGCGTAAAATCTTTCTTTTTCAGAATTCATCAGAAGTCACAACCTTTGAGGTTGATAAGGAGAACCTTTTATGGTCGTAATCTGAAGGAACTCTGTATGGTTGACGTCTTGTCTGGGCAATAGAAGATTTCTCGGAGATAAGACAGGTATTGTGGGGTGTCTAGGTGAATCAATCAGAATTTTTTTCTGTACATAAAGTAGAATTAGCAACCACTTAGGTCTTTATCCTGTCTGCTTTTACTGCCATACTATGACCTTAGGTATGGACGAGTATTTGGTTTCTTCACTTTCCCATTAGTGCATTGCAATAAAGTTTGTGACTGCATCCATAGAAAAAAATAATTCAGATATTCAATTACCCGTCTTGTTTTATAAGATATTTGACTCTTCTCATTCTGATTGAGCTTTTTCCAGTAGATTTTTTGTGGCAGTGGTGAAGTCTTAACAGAACGGGCTGTGTTTGCCATAAGTTTTTTTATGAATAACATACTTGGTGATGCTGTAGGCCACGCGATAGCTACGCAGGCTGTTAAGATGACAGCATAACCGTTGTCTTTTTTATATCAAAGACTAGAAAAGGTGGGGATTTTTTTATTTTTTTTCACAAAAGGAATAGTCACCAATCGAAGGATTTCGGTAATCTATCATTGGGTTGTCAAAGTGTCTTTTTATGAAAAAATTAACTGTTATTGAGAATCTTACAGAATTTCATCCCTTACCATTGTACCCGCCTTTATGGATATGTGACGAGTAGGGTTTAATTCCCAGGAAACCAAGATTCCGGGTTCCCGTGAAATCATAAGATTTCCCTACTTTTGTATTCCCGGAAATCATACTTGGTTGCGGGGAATAACGAGAGCCTGAAATAATCTAAAATAGCTAGCTGTGACTTCCCTGTAGATTTCGACTTCCAATATGAATTTTATCTGACCACACGGTAGCAATTTGCGATCGATCACTCCAAATTTCTTGGGATGTTTAATGACCGTCTGAACCCTCAGCAGGAGGTAAGAGTTTAATAAGAGAGCGAATATATAATGCCCACGTGAGAATTGGGAAGAATTTTTGTAGCATGCCGAAAGAGAAGGTAAATATATGGATCTATGTTCTGGTTGGCTCATGTCTGCTTGTGAAACATCTCTTCTTTAACGAAAATTATTTAATTTTTAAAGGAAAATCGTTTCGTACTCTACCAGCATGACTATTCTGATAAAGTTCGGATATCTTGATTTACGTTATTAGAGGTTTAGTACTTATACTTAAAACTGTTATTTGTTTTAAAAAAGATTTCTAATACTTATCTTTAATATAAACTATTTAATTGAATCAGCAGTTTGATGGAGAAAATGAGCCCCCAAAACAGTTTAGGGGAGATAATCTCGTAACTTTTCTTATTTATTATTTTTCTTAATTTAACTTTTGTGTGAGATTCTTGCATTGATATTTAGTTATATTTATGTATTAAAAATATAGCAATTTTATAAACTGAAATCAGTTACACAAACAAAATTTCTTAAATACAAGAATCAATACTTTTAAAGTAAGCGTGATCGTTATTCCAGAAAAAACAAATAAATTTTCAAGTATATATATATATATATATATATATATATATATATATATAGTAGCAACATTAGAAAAATAACTGATTCAGGATTAATTAAAAAATAATTGAAAATCGGTCCTAAAACAGGAAACTTGGCGAAGCTTTGAAAACAATTCCTCAGACATCCAGCTTAAGCTATGGGAGCATTTTCTGCTAAGAGTTATTCATAACAAAACGAAGAACAAGGGTGGAAAGTAAAAGCATAGATTTCTTGTGTTTTCTAAAAGCACACTTAAAAAGGAATAATTAACATATTTTAAATTTTTTTTGTATTTTTAGCTTAATGTATAACTGAGTATAAATTTTGCAAACAATTCATGTATCCTTATTTTTAATAATTATTACTGTTTTCAAATAAAAATAACTTGTTTTTAAATGTTTTGGAATTTCCTGGAAATTCTCGAGATTAGAAGAAACCGGGAAATCACACACAGAAACCCTTGAGACGAGTGACAGAAAAACGTTTATTGTGGCGCTTGCCCCGTTGCCTCCTCACACGAATGCTATTATTATCTCCAACAAGACAAAAGCAAGTTCACAAACGTTCACAATTTTTTTCATGCTGCACTTTCGAGGCAGCATTACAGCCTGTGGTGACGTTATTGTGGTGTCACGAGTAATATTCGAAAGGATATCCTTGCAAGCAATCCAGAAGTATGCAATTGTATGCTAATATCACTAGTAGATACAAAATGATGTAGAGGGCATCACTGCTCGCACAATGTCCTAAATTGTTACAGTTGGTGTGATTCGCTCTTTTGTAACATATTTCGATCTTACCTATTTGTAGTCCGCGGGGCTCTTCCTCGGTCTACTTGCAGTGAGCGATAACTTCCTTGTAACCAATTCCGCTAACAGCGTGAAACAGTCTCATTTACGTGATCGAGCTGTACGGCGAATACATCTAAAATTTAAAAATTTAAGCTTGACAGTGTAGGTGCGCTATATGCGGTGGTGCTCATTATACACCAAATTTTATTGTACATGCTTTGCTTACTTCCTACTGAGTGTTTTTTGACGATGAATGAGATATATGTATTAGGGAGGATCGAAAAAAAAATTTTTTTCAGAATTTTAAAATCTACCAATGCAGAAAAGTTGTTCTCTGGTATATAGATGAAAGAAAAATAAATTTAAAACTTAAATTTTTATGTTAAGTACTACCCCACGGAGAAGGAAGTTTAGGTTTTTGAGTCTTTTTGCGGTATAAAGTCAAATTAATTTTTAATTTAAAAAAAAACAGATATTTTAATATTTTTTAACATTTATTGCGATGGGAGAGAATACATACTAAATAGTTACAGGAAAACAGTACTAATCAGGCACATCAGGTACATTTAACAATTACTTTAATATTAAATGTTTAAGAAAATATATGTCGAAATCATAGTGTGCTCAATAAAATAAAGCTTGGATGGACTGCCTCGACGGGGTTTCTAATTGTGTTGCAAAATGTATGTTATATTACTCACTTTACTCAGCAATTAACTTATAAATTATCATCTCAACTTATTTATTTTTATTTTGTATTTATTTTGTAGAAAAGTAGTTTCATTTGATTCTAAAAACATCCAACAAAAATGAAGTCTTTTTCTTTTTACCGAAATATTTAACCCCTTTGTAGCATCATTAATTTATGAATATTTTAAAATTGTTTTCCTCCTAATCTCCTGACCACAGAACCTTTTTTCCAGCGCGCGCGCGAGTGTGCATGTGTGTGTGTGTTATTCATAAGACAATATATGGACTAGGAAGAGAGTGAGCTATGAATTTATAATTATCTTTCTAATTAGCGTGTTCTTCCAGATGATAGAAATTGCTAAGAGTTTAAAAAATTATGTGTTTACTCTCACGTCTTGGGCATTTATATCACTAATTTTGTATGTATGTAAAAATAATACAAATAAATAGAGAGTTCAATATATAATAAGGGAAATACTAGATTGGTTTTATAGAAATTATATTTTTATTTTTGTATTTTTTTTAAATACTATTGCAAAATATGTAGTAAATTCAATATGATGAGCATAAAAAAGAATGAGTGACAAGAATTTAACTATTTGTATGAAATTGTATGAAAATACGGGAGATACAAAAAAAATTTAGTTTTCCCTCTAACCACGAATCTAAATTTAAATTTATAAATTTTGTGTGTTATTTAGTTATTTAAATCTTTTAATAGAGAAGAACTTAAATAAACTGTATGTTTTTGTTCTTAAATAAGTGGTAGGATGGGATTGATATATATTGCTATATAACTTCAATGAAGTCTAAAAACTATATTGATCTATTGTTTTTTTTTATGCAAAAAAATAGTTTTGTTTTCTGATAGAAAGGCAATAAATAACTCGATAGCATGGATATGTACACATACCACCCGTAGTCCACCCTGATAAATTACGAGGTTCCTAGTAAACAAATTATCTTACCCTCTCATCATAATTAAGATATACCTTCTTGCAAGTAAACAACTATTTTATTGCACTTCACTTTTATTTTGAAGGTAACCATAGATCACATCATTTCAGAAATGAGCTTTATTTGTAATTCGAAACATATTTTGTCTTCTTTATAATAAATGCTTATTAAATATAATACTTTATTGGAAATTCCAAATATATTTGCTTTCATTCGTCATTTTGGATTTTTAAAGGAACGTCTAGTAGAAGTAAATAACATCTAAAAGATTATATATTTACTTGGATTTAAAGAAGGATTAACAAAAAACAATGTTACTAGACTTTTTGAGATATAGAGGTTTTTTCTCTCTGTCTCAAAAACTTAATAGAAATACTTTAAAAAGCAAAAATGGTTGGGAAGGCCAAAGGTGAATTTGCAAAACATCTAGTTCATTTTCCCCCATAAGGTTTTTTATTGTGTCAAATAAATTTATTTAACAGTAATAGGTTAAGAAATTTTTCTAAGAAAAGTTATATTTTATAAGTTTTATTATTCATTGTAATTGCATGTAAACATTATACTGCTGCAAATCAAAAACATCTCAGTTGAAGGTTACATTTTAGTTATTAATGTGAGAGTTCAGATAGTATGTCAATGAATATTTCTTGAAAGTCATGAGGGTTACAAAATTTACCTCAATGAGCTTATGAATACAAATATATGAGCTTTTAAAAGTAAAATACTGCTTTGCATTTCCAAAGGTCAATTTAAATTTATGTATTATTTAACTTTCGTCTTTAGTAAAAAGCCCTTTTTTGAAGAAAAAAATTTCCTCAATAGTTCTAATCGAAAACCCTCTCTGAAGAATTTTGAAAAAATACTGGGTGCCCAAAAAGTATAGCTCCACTTTCTAATTTATCAATTATAAATAAACAAGCAAAGATATTCTCTAACTGCTTTTTATGTTCCATAAAAATAATATTAAAGATTTTTTTGCAAGGTTTTATTGCATGTTTTAACCGGTATATTTGTAGTTGCGTGCAACACTTCGAATAACATTTTTATTCACATTCTATTAAACATTACAGGATCAACTTTCTGAATGACCACTGTAATTCGACTTTTCCTTTCATCAGTATCACTGTACGGACTTCAGAGTAATTCAAGACGAAAAAGAACAACCAGTCAACTGCAGTTCATTCTCTTTAATTTTCCGCAATTAATTTACTACAAACTATGGTGCCAGATGCACCAGTATAAATAGGAGAAATCTGCATTTTACCGTTGCCATACAAATTAGACATTCAAAAATAATAAAATAAAGAACAATATGCAAATTCCAACAATCACTAATTGAATATTTGTAAACAATGTTTTTCACGTATCGTCGCATGTAAGAATAATAATTATTTGTAATTAATAATTATTTGTGTAAGAGTCCAAAAATGTTATTTCTAGATATCTAGAAGGCCACAATATTGTACCTCCTCTTCCCATTCATCACCCGGGGAATTTTTCATTTAAAACTTTTTCATTTCCAAAATCCAGTGTGGTGGTACTTCGTTTACGCAATACACGCGTTGCAGATTTAAATTCGATAAACCATTTCGTAACTTTCGCTTGCTTTTGTGGTGAAGCCGTTTTGAAACGAGAATGTTACAAAATGTGGACGTTGCTCCATTTATTTTGTATTTCTTTAAACAGAAATTTTAATCTTTATTTTATGGAATATAAAAAAACCATAAATGAAAATCTTTGTTTTTGATTCATTTTTGGAAGTGTAACCATACTTCAATAATTTCTAATTTTCTTCTGAGTAATTAATAATTATTTGTATAAGAGTATTATTACCTAGAAATTTTCTAAATCTGTCAATTAATCATTTTTCTTCCAAGTTTTCTTACAGAGCTCTTTTGAAAAGAACAATTTTATTTTCAGATAAATGCTACATTGGAGTACAGCAAGGATGTATTCGTATTCAAAACGATTCCTATTTTCTTCCCATCTACTTTCCCATTTTGTCGTAAGTAATGAACCAGTCATAAATTTAAATCTAAAGTGGTTGGATTTTGTAAAAAAGAAATGGAGAAAAAAATATTTATATTTTTTTTCTCTTTTATATATTTTATCATATTTTTGAAAGTAATCATGATAAATATTTTACCCTACACGAAGTTCATATTTTATTACTTTAGAATGACGTAGTTTAACTGCATACAAAAAATACATCTTGAAAATAAAATATGATAGAATAATAGTAAATAATAATAATTAAGTAAATAGTAAGAGTTTTTGTAAGTAAATAAAAGTTAAATTTTATTTTAAATGGTACTAATTTGAATTTATATGATTTTGATATGTACTTTTTACATTTACGAAATAATTCAAACTAGACGGCCACTTTACATATGTTCTGCTGGATATGTAAAATTTTAAAAAAAGGGAGCTTCCTTGTTAAAGAAAAATAAAAAGATTTAATCTTTCATTCAGAACTAGAAGATGCAAAGAAATAAAAACATGTCTTCATTTCTCTGAAATTTAATATTTGATAAAATATGCTCCTTATTATACAATCAAATTTCTTAAAATATGTACTTCTGAAATAAATATGAATAATATATTTTTTAGCTTACGATTGCAGGGTTTTCTGTTTCTAATGTTACTGAAGCAACATATGAGTCAAAATCAATTGCAGAATTGGGATAAAAATTGCTCGATCATCTATACTTTTCGAATGTTTCAAGAATTGTATTGACGCAACCATTGCTAGCATTCATCAATAAGCGTTTATAATTTGAAAACAAACAATATCTATGCAGAAAATAGTTAAATAATAATATGTTAAAAGCCATTTATAACAGCATTTCTCTAAAATTCTAATAAAGATAAGTAACTTTTTTTGCTTTCACTAAATTTAACTTATTAATTAAATTTGATATGATTTTTTAGTAACATCATATTTTGAAATTTTATGAAGGCAATTTGAATTAATTAAATTTAAGATAAAATATAATTAAATGGTATGCAAATAGCAATGTTAAATAATTTTGTATACCTTTTTCCTACATTTAATTGAAGATACATAAATTGTTCCGAAAAGTCATAAGGAAATATTAATTCATTAATTATGAATACGTATATACAGTATTTACTAGGAAGTAATTAGGCACCTGAAATAGAAAAGAAAAGTTATGCTTAATCACCATTGCCAAGTCTGTAAGACCTCTACATGCAATAATTTCAGCAGCAACCCACCTGAATATACTTTTCACCAATCACTGTTTGACTGCAATCAGTGTTTTTTTGCACTCGGGTGAGTGAGTGAATATTAACGTCGCCCTGTTCAGCTATACACGAGGGCTTTTGACGAAGGACCGCGTAATTTTGAACCATGATCAAGTGACGCGGACGACACCTGAGCTGGCATCCTCCTCTCCTAACTACCCTCATCACACCAACGGGAGGACGTTTGAGCTCTCGACAGATTTAACGTGCATCGCTCCCCTACACGGCGGGTCTTCAGTAGCACTGGGATCGAACTCATGACTTGCTAGCCATGATCCGAAACCTTGACCACTTGGCTACCGTGGAACTCGGAGTGAACAGCTTAATTTGACTGCAGATTTTGGATGGCAAGGATACTCCTTCCGTTGACTTTTCAACTTCTCCCATAGATGCTCGATAAAGTTACGGTCCGAACTCTGGGTAGACCAGTTCAGTTATACGTGTTATACAAACCAAGAAAAAATATTAAATATTTTAAGCTCATCGAACAATCATATGATAAGAAATATAATTAACTCTGCTGTAATTTTATTTGTTGCTACTTAAAAATGAATAACTTTTTGGCTACTCTTAGAATAGTTTATTATTTTATAATAATAAAGGATATCAAAATAAGTGAAAAAGTTACAACTTGAAAAAGTTAACTTCTAAATGGGAAAAAAATATTCATAAATAAAGATAAGGTTTTTACGCGCGTAAATGTCTTTGTTAAAAATTTCCAAATATTTTGTAACAGATGTCTGTTTCACATATTTTAAGAAAACAGATCTGAAATCTTTCCTTTATTTGAATCTAATTTTGAAGAAAAGATTCTCTTTTTGATTTGAAGATTAGTTTTATACATGTATCACACACATATGAAAAACAAGACATTGATGTAACCTTTGAAAAATATATATTCATTGAATGCTCATTTTGAAAAAGAATATATAATGTTTTTAAATTTATTTTATTTATTACACTTTATCCATTAACAATTGAGGCGTTCGAAAAATTCTCTAAATGAAACAAGTAAATATATAAAATAACACATTCTGATCCTTTAAACAGATTTTAAAATTTACATAAAGAGGGCATATCTACATTTTTCATTTCGCTATTCAAAAAGCCGAGGCTTTGGTTGTTTTCTTTAGAAGAAAACAGGTGAACACAAAGTTTTATTTTTCTCAAGATGTTTCACGTTTTACCTGTTTCAGGAAGAATTGAATTTGGATGATAGCCATTTTTGGAAATCCCATTGTATTTCTTTCAAGTATTAAACCCTGAAGAAGTCTTTTGTACAGCAAAAAATATTACATGAGAAAGTCAGTTTAAAATACCAAACATGCTTCGCATATTGGCATTTACTTTTTGTGTTTCATTTTAGCATTTGTATCGTTATTTTATTTGCCTTATTTAATTATTGGGAGAAATAAGCTTGATGCATATGACTGAAGTATATTTGATGAATTTTAAGTTGATCAAGAAAAAAATTAAGAAATGTTATCTTCAAAGATAATTCGGCTTAGTAGTCTTAGAAAAGAAAACTTGTATTATACAATGGCTTTCTGAGTTAAAATTTGTAACAATTTAATCACTTAGTTCTTAATGCTAATAAAAAAATTCGGGTACAAAATTTTGAAAAAAAAAACTGCCCCAATTTCATTGGAAAATTGTATTTATTATCTTACTAAAAACATAATCTAAACTTACTGTGTGTGAATCTATTTTCCACAAAATTTTCCTTTAGAATTTTCACTAAAAAACAATATAGAGTCATTATGTTCTTACGAGGAAATCAGAAATTGTACTTTAAAATGCTAAGTCTTATAATTGCAATAATATATACGCACAAGTAATTTTTCAAAAATGATACTCATCATTCAGAACAACTAAAAAGAAAAAAAATGCCGAAAACAAAAATTCGCAATGAAAATAATCTTTTCGAAATTGATATTCTATAAATATTTATCCGAAAGTAAAAGCTCTGCTGAGTTTATTCACATAAATACAGCAATACATGTATATACGAGTATTTACAAAGTTTCAAGTACATACGTAAAGCTGAATTAACTCAAGTATTAATAAATAAAAAACATGAAAAGTATATTCCAGTCTCATGGGAATTACATTTTTTATTGAAGCTACGGTTATTTCTGGTGAGGTTTGTTTATACTTCGTGCTTTGTGCAATGAAGTCAACCATACTACATTTAAGTCTATCATTGCATGTAAAAGATACAAATACTTTGATTCTAACCTTTTCTATTGTTAGTTTATTGTTCAAATAAAAATATTTTGGAATTATTTTTAAAATTGCTTTATTTTTTGTTCATCGATCCATTCATTTTTTTTTTTACTTTTTATTTCAATTAAAAATATTTAATGACCGATATTTCTTTATAAATGGATCTTTTTACTTCGTATTTTTTTCCTTGCTGAAATAAAAGAAAACTGTAGCTTTTTTTTTGGAATTGTGTTTACTACAATATATAACATGACAATGCTTTTTTCAATGTTAAAATTTTTTTTAACTAAAAGAATTTTGAATTCATAATTTGTTATTTTTTATCAAATTTTCGATTGTTCTTACATTATTTATGCATTATTTTCATTAAAAGAGTTATTCATTTTTCTCTAATAAAAGTAAACAAAGAATGAATAGTTTAAAATTATGTTATTGAACATAAAAAAATATTTTTACAAGCTCGCTCTAAAATACATTTTTAACGGTTATTTACAATCGAAGGTAATAAATATATACTACATGCTGTAATTTAATTAGAACAAAATACATTCTAAACGTAAAAAGTGGCGCTCCAATTAAAGGTTTTCTGGCTGATTTGAAATATATTAAATTTGTAGCAATATAATGAAAATGAAACGCTTATGTATCATAGGAATAAACTGGTTTATTCAGGAAACAGCTACATCTCAAGGAGAAAAGCGACTCGCTCGCTCATCAAGATATATAACTGGAACTATAATACCCACATATTTGTAAATTAGTAGGAATATTTCTTTCATGGATTAGAGATCCTCTAAGAACAGATTTTGTGAAATTAAACTCCTATAAAGATTGCAGAAAATTACTGGAATTTGTAGATAAAAAAAACCCCGTTTTTGAACTATTAGACCTACAGTAATGAAATTTATTATTTATATTTCTTTTATTGAGTTGAAATCCAATGAAAAGGGGTGTTATGTAAATTGACTCTCAAGGGGGTATACGGGGCTTACTGATAAAAACATTTCCATTTTTAAATTATTAGACTTAGACTTGAAATAAGGTAAGCATGTTTATTTTATTGAGTAAATTCCACCAAAAAAATGGTTAGTGAGGAAATCCATTTTGGAGGAGGGGGCTATAGGAGCGTAAAAGATCATTCTATATAACTTTTAGAAATTCAAGTTCTCTTCTTTTTAAATCGAGAGGTTAGGATTATAAGAGTAAATTTCTCTCTCAATAAAATCAAACGCTTAAGAGCTAGGACGTAAATATCAATAATATATATATATATATATATATATATATATATATATATATATATATATATATATAATAGTATAAAAACCTGAGATAAATAGTCAAGATATTAAGAAGTATTAGCCCCAGTAGTACTAAAGCAAACTCCTGGTCTTAGGAACCAAAATTGCGGGTTTAAACAAAGTTTTGCGGCCAGCCAACCTTCACCTGTATTTGCCTATACTCTGGGTCATAGGGAAAGTAAAGAATATCAAGAGAAATTTAACTATTACAAATAAAAACACAATCTATTAATATAAAACAGTAAAATTGTAGCCTACTAATAATTAGTAGTATATGTTAAAATCGATGCAATAAAAACTATACTGATGTTTGTAAAAAATACAAAACCATGAAGGAATCATCAGAAATAAATGAAATTTAATGCACAAACGACTTGTATTAGTACAAATAAATGGCGAAATTTTCCAAAAAAAAAAACAATATTAAGTGCCCGAAATCAGTATTTGGTGTAGTCTTCACGCTCTGCAATAAGTGCTGCTATACGACGTGGCACGGAGTCAAATAGATTTTGAATGCCTGCTTGTGGAAGAGAATTCCATATTGCTTGTATGCGCAGCAAAAGTTCACCTTTTGAAGCTGCAGGACGCGTATCACGAGCGAGACGTCTACCAACCAAATCTCACACGTACTCAAAAAGCGACATATCCTGCGAATAAGCAGGCCAAGGAAGAAGTTGCATGTGTTGTTCAGCACAGAAGTCTCGAACAGTCTTTGCAACATCTGGGCATGCATTATCCTGCTGAAAGATAGCTCGAGGGATGCCTTGAAGGAAGGGAACGGCTTCGGGCTGTGACACTTTAGGGAAGTGCCTGTTGCTATTCAGATAACCCTCAATTTTTAGCAAATTGGATCGTCCATGATACGAAATCGCATCCCAAACCATAACTTCGGGTGTTAAGCCACTATGTTGTTACATAACGCACTCTGGAAGGCAGCGTTCACAGGCACAGCGTTTAACACGAATGAGGCCATCATGGTCCCACAAACTGAAGCGTGATTCATCTCAAAAGAAAACTTGGTGTCAATCAGCTTGTCAGGCTCTGTGCTCATGAGTCCATTGCGGACGCAGCCATTGATTATTTGCCTGGAGGATGATCCTGTATAAAGGCCCCATTGCACGCAATCCATGGCGCAGCAGACGTCGACGAATTGACGAAGCCGACATTAGTACACCTGTAGCAGTAGAGCAACGTGCTGCCAACTGCCTGGAGAAAGCTGAACGGCCATTCACCGCCATTCGGAGCAGGTATTGATCGTCGCGCGGTGACGTCACCTTCCATCGTCCACTGCCAGTTTTTCGAGTTGTTTGGGGCTCGTCGGTCTACTGCTTCCAAACTCGTATCATTTTTTAACTGTTCCGCTGCACTCGAGCTCCTATTGCGCGATAGGAAAATCCTCCTTTTCGAAGGCCAAAAATCCTCCCCCGTTCGAACTCTGTAAGTTGTTGGAATTTCTGCTTATTTCGTTGTGGAGGCATACTTAGGTCTCACTAAACGTTCGCCACTAACAAATAATCATTAACTATTTTCAACGTCTAGTTACAGCCCTCTTTTTAAACGCTTTCAGCATCAGTTCAGAGGACGCTGCGCACGCCACACGTGCGCGGTGGCTCTGAAACTTTACTTTTTTGTGTAACATCTTATAATTGATATTTTTTGCCAAGTTCATTTAATTCTGATGATTCCTTCATAGTGTTGCATTTCTTACAAACCGCAGTGCAGATGATAAACTTATTATGTGAGTACAGCATCAAACCATGTTTCCCATCAGATAGAAAGAAGTATAGCAGTACCACATAAAATTAGTAAATTACGATAAAATAACATTAAGTCTATATATATATATATATATACATTTAAAAACCCTAAATATTGATATAAAATTTATAGAAAATAAAAAGACAACTTTCACAATGTTTTTTTAAATTAAAATACTGTATTATCAATTTATGAAAAATGTGGCGCCATCTTTCCATTCACTGTATAACTAATTTTTAAAAAAAAAACTATTATTATTGCATATTGACATTTCACTGAGAACTATTAGGAAAAAAATTGAAAAGAAATTTAGCAGGATATCCATGTTCAATACAATGGTTAATAAAGTTCTCAAAATTTAAATATGTTTTAGATTTATCGCTAACTATAATACACTATCCATATACATATAATAAAAAATAGAAAAAAGTTTACTGTGTTGGCCGGTCTATCTAAAGGAAGTGCATGCGTAATTTCCACCCATTCAGATAGCTCCTTGGTTTCAACGCGTTTTATATTATAAATATTATAAAGCAATGTGGTTTCCAAACTTTCTGGTCCCATATGGACCCCTTTTTATACCAAAAACTAGGCTATGAACTCCCAAGCAAAATAATCATTTTCAATGTACATTAGAAAAGTTACAAATTTAACTTGGATGTCTTGAATGGTAAATTGTGACATAAAAATAAAGTTTAAATAAGATACTGTGTTATCCGAAGTAGTATTTATTCAAATTACAACTTATGCATCAAAATATAGAAACATTACTTTTTCTAATGTGTGAGATGGTTATCTTTTCGTACAATTAAGGAATAATGCTGTTTTCAAAATTAAGATAAATTTGTTGCATTCACATCTTATATCAAGATAATGCATAAAACAGAACTGCTGATTACATGTGCGATACTTTAGACAAGCTATTTCATGTAACGGTGAGTTCTTTTCTATTTAAACCTGCAGAAAAGGCCGCATCAGCGATCGGCTCGGCTTTCATCTTGCGACGCTTGTCATTACTTGTACTTTATATATCTATCTAAAAATTTTTTTTCTCTTAAGGTACCAACTACTTGCACGAAACCTTTTTTTTAAAAAAAAATGGAGATATGTAGTTTTTTTTTCTGGTTTTTAAATTTGTTTAGTACATTTTAAGAAAAATATGCTAAAATTAAGAAGAGAAAAAAAATTATTATTACTAAAATTTGAAAGAATTGGTAAAAGTTTACAAAAAATAACATAAATATGACCCATTCTGTACCAAAAGTTTATAAACAAATTTTCAATTTTTCAATTCTGGTGTGTTTTTATGTTATTCATTTTTGAAATGACTTTCAGTATAAGAGATATTTTAATCTTTACAAAAACAAGAGCCCTTTATCTCAGTTATTATATGAAATTGCTTAAAAACAGTGATTATATTAACATAAGGGACTGTAAATTTTGTAATAAAACACTGATGGATAAATATGAAGGTTGAAACACTCCTAATATTATACAGAACATGCACAAAAATTTCAGTTAATTATTTTCAAAACTTTTTTAGCAATCGCTGGCCCCGTTTGAGCATTTAAAAAAAAACACATTTTCAGTAAAACGCGCTTTAAAATATGACATCTTGCTTAAAGTAATAACATCTTTTTTTCTAAAACACTTGTAGTTTCTTTTCTAGTGAGCGGAAAATAATAAACTTGGTGTTTTTATAAAGCTAATAAGAGGGTCTATAAAATAAAATTCCAAAAATGTTTGTCAGTTTTGGGTAAAATTCACAATTTTAGGGTAGCCGGATACCTTAAATTTTCAGTTTTTATTCTTATTTTTTAAACACATAAAATTCACTTCAAATTCATTTTAACTTTCATAATAAAGGAGGAAATGGATTGCAAGTATTTTATTTCATATTAAACCTTTCGCTCCCCTCCGTAATCTTGTCTTCGTACCCCAAAATTAACTTTAATTTCCCACGTACCCTCTCAGCCGTCACAAGAACCTCTAAGCTATCTTAGGAACCACTTTGACAACTTATGCTGTCTACTCTATCAGTACACTGTGCTTGCAATAAGTAGACTATTGATAATTTCAAAGAGTACAGTTTAAATTTATCATTCTTATTCATATCTCTCTTGACTTTAATTCTTGTGCTTTATGAAAATGTATTAAAAATTAAATATTTTTGTCAGAAATTAACAAATTAGTGTTTAAAAAAAACGACCTCAAGTCCTTAAATATATATATATGATTAACTTAGATTTAAAGTTCTTAATAATAGACACCCTCCCATACATTTTGTGCGTGGATAAAAACTTGATATGTTGCTATCTCATCTTCCTTTAAAAGTTGTCACATATTTGATTGAATTTCAAGATAAGCAACTTGTTGAAAAATTTGAACTCTAAAAGGAAGTTTTAGCTGCGGAAGTTGATAATGTCATCAAGGCATTTTATCGCGAAACTTGCGTAGGATTTAGCGGAAGGAAGACTAGGCTCTTATATATTCTTAGAAAAAAATAAACATCTGTTTGTTCACATTCTCTACATGAATGAATCTTCTTTGCTTGACACTGCCTAACATAGGTATGCAAGAAGCGATTAAAAAGTTGTAAATAAAGATTTTTGTCGCAGAGAGAGAAAAACTGTATCCAGTAATACGCTACTAAATGACACTTGTTGGACAGTTTCGTTAATGAGAAAAGTTTGTTCAAGATAACAAGGAGAAAGATAGCATTATCAAAGCTATTTTTCAAAAAAGTGAAATCTCAAATTGTTGCCTACAAAAGAAAAGTTTTTATATCACGATACAACTTTTCATCCATAAATTAATCCAATGTATTCATGTTGTATGTTTCTTCCTAAAAATATAGTTACGAACTATGTATTCATTTTCTTCGTTATCTGAAAGAATTCTGCTGTTATCTTATGCTAGATTACTTAAGATTCCGTAACGAAAAAAATTTGAAAACAAATTGAATCAATAAACGAAAATAGTTATAAAAGAAAAAAAACATAAATAAATTAGAAAAATTAAATTATAAAGTATAACAAATTTTTAATACTTTCAAAGAAAGCTAGCTATTGAGACAAGCAGAAGGTAGGGGGAGTGAGTATTGACTAACATCGCGACATGATTTCGAATGTAGGAATTTATAATTAAAGTTAATAAGTAATTTTTTCCGGAAGTGAAGTTAAGTTTTTATTTAAAACGCTAGAAGTTAATAAGAATTTTACAAATTATCAAGATTTTGATTACTATGATAAAAATACTGAAACATTATAATAATAATCGCACAAATGGAATTTTGCTAAATTTTTCAAGTAGTAATAATAATATATTAATAATGCACACAAAAAATGTAACCTACTACCCATAAATTAAAAAATTGAGGCTTAAAAAATATTTTGAGATGGCAAAAAACGACCTTCTCTTTCTCAACTCAATTTTCTCTTAATTACATATATAAATCATATATTATCTTGTACTTTCAAATAACGCTATGACGTCTTTTATTTCATTTTGAATATATATTTTGAAATATTCTGGTTCCACACATTTTAAGATAGAAATAATTAAATAATTCTTTATTACTTCATTCAAATCAGAACAGTAGTATTTTTGAAGACAATAACCCTTAATATTTATTTTCTGTAAACTCCCATTTTTTAGTTCTTGAATTATTTTTTCCTAAATGTGTAAAAATACATTTTTCTATTCTCGCATCGCATTGACAAATTGAAAAACATTGAATAAGTCAAACGCTAAATTTCACCCCGTCATTCACGAAACTTTAAACGTGATCGTTAATATCCATTTCTAATCAATTTGAGACTGCCCATATTTAACTCATGCATGCACAATGGTTATAAGGTCGTATTTTGACCCATTTTTGGCTGTCACTAACAATCGAATTAAAGGCCTTTCCCCGACCTTCATCCGACCTTCCCATATCGACGAAAAGCGAAACTGCTGCTTTTTAAAGTCAGCCTGAATCATTATACTGTGAAATGCTTAAAAGCATTTAGTTTTTATTGCTTCTTTTTCAGATAAGTTCTCTGGATGTTTCGCTATTTTTATTATTATTTTTAGTCATTTTTTTTTTCAAATTTTATTTTTTCGTCTATCATGATATCTTTTACTTAAATCACTAAACTGGGATTATTGCTTTCGGGAGATATATTTCTATTCAGAGTCCAGGATGCCATTTTGTTATTTTTGCTCTGCATCTGATGCAGGCAAAGTTTTAATTACCGTTAATATAGAAATTATGTAATTTATTTTTTTGCGGAAAACCGCATTATGATAAAAATAGTAAGCTATGAACATATATTAAATATTTATTATTTATATAATTAATTATACATTTATACAGAGCGCGAAAAACGTAAAATGTTATTTTTATTTAGTGAAGTAATTTTGATTAAACTGACGTCTCAAACACTATATTATAATAAAAATTAATGTCTACAATTGCCAAAGCTCTATGTAAAATCTAAAGATAAACTCTCTTGTGCCTTTTTTATTTCGCAAGCGAAGTTAGTTATTTTCTTTCTTTTTTTTTAACAAATCTTTGAAATTATATACGAGTATATAGTTTGACTAAATACATTAAATTTCAAAAAGCTGTGATCTTTGATCTTGCAGTGGGCGTTTTAGCTGGCGTAAGTTTTGTCAAATATTGAAGTACTTTCGACTTTTTAAATTTAATTCACTTTTTTAAAAGCATTGAAATGGACTAGTGGATAGTGACCAAGATTACTGCTTTATACATTAAGCTTTTACAATATACTAAGATTATTTTGACAATTCCTATTTACGAATTTTTAAGAATGAATATTTTGAAATAAAGGATTTGAATTACATAATTCTTTAACATATTAATCTAAAAACTGTTTTGCCGTGATACATTATTTTCCTACGTATATTCCCCCGAAACATAACTGCAGAGATAATCAATAAACTTTTATTAGAAAAATTATATTACCATAGGAATTATATATATATGCCTGCGAGCCTTCAATTAATAATTTCTTAATCATTAAAATCAATATGAATACTATTACAAATGCTAGAATATTCAGAAGAAAATCAAGGGATGCATTTAAAATTAATACACACAAAAGTACTTAAAAATTCATAAGTCTTAATGATAGCCACACTAAGAGGTAGGAAATCAATTACCTTAAATTGATACTTTTGCTTTTTGATTAATTACTGCACGAATAATGCGTGTGATATTAGTGAATTATTTGTAGAAAAAATTACTATTTCAATCTTTGTAATTAAAACAATTTCTTCTGTTGTATATTCATTGCCATTGAAAGAATTTTGTTGAAAATATGTAATTATCCTAAAGTTTTATAGATTATTCTCAAACCAACATCAACAAAAAGCTAAAATGCACATGTAATTAAGTACGTCAATTACGTAACCGCAACGTAATAATATCAATAATATTAATTTCTATACTATTAACGTAATTTGGATATTTTTTGAAATATTCGTGTAAAAAAATAAATTATAGTGCATGCTTCTAATAAAGAGTGCTCACTGTATACATCTGATTGCTAAAAATAAATTTGTACATGATTCCATTTTGAGACTGAGCCTTTTCACATTTTAATTTAGAACAAACTCTCTTCCATTTTAGGATTTGATAATCCGAAAAACAACTAAGCTATAATTAATTTCTATATTAACTACGTGGGGAAATAAAAAAAGTAAAGCAAAGGAATTGCCGAATACGTGTTTCTCTAACCTTAATAATTCCTCTCCGTGTTTCGTTTAAGAATACAGTAAAAAAAGAATTTATTAGACATCATAACAGAAAAAAAATACCCCTATACATTTTCCATAGTGATCGTTTACAAAAATACTAGCAAAATAATCCCATTTGTTCACAGAAAATCCTATTTATATAACATTTCTTCCTATTTTAAATTAAACTTTTAATTTTAATGCAGTTAAGTAATCTGCATTTAGAATTAAATTGTTAACATAAGATAATTAAATAAACAAAAATTAGTCGCTGACAGATCATAGTTATTATAATAAAATTAAATAAAAGTACTTATAAAGTACTATGATACATGCCAGTCTAAATTATATGTTATATTAATTCACAATTGCTTTTTGGCAGTGCTTCTCAAACTTTTAATATTTAGACCCAATATTCAATTATAGTTTTCATCGCGCATCCATCCCCCTTCGTACAATAACAATCTATTGAGCTAAAGCTACACTACAACTTTAAACTCTTAAGTGCCACTGACGTACATACATAATAGACTTGCTCAGGCAAAGCATTAGTTTTCTGGACATATATATACGTATTTTCGAAGTACGATCTTTTCTGTGAACTGCTATCCATAAAATTATTCCGAAGGCTTTGGAATGAAACAAAAGGACCGTGACAGGGAGAGTGTGTGTGTATGCGAAGGAGGTTTATTTCAGAGGATTTGCTTATTTATTCCTTTTCTACCCCTTCTCCTCAAAAACATATCACATACGAGCTTCTACGTGGAAAACGGTAGCTTTGGGAAGTGAATCGCGTAACATTTAATCGGCAAATTAAGGGATTAATTATAAATCACACAAATTATCAAGATAAGTTTTAATACAAACCCGTAAGATCACTGATAATTATCAAACTTGTTCTTAATTTAGTATTGTGCGTTAAATTAATTATAAAATACATTGTGCAATACTCTTACATTTATAAGCGTATTATATCAATGTGAATGTGTATTTTATTTTTTTATTATGACAGAATGTATTTTGTTTGTTTACTTACAGTTTATTTTATAATTCTTTTTTAAACAATCTTTTGTTTTCGACTTTTCAATATGCTCGCCCCCCCCCTCCTAGAGTTACCCCGCCCCACAGTTTGAGAAACGCTGTTTTATGTTAAAGCTCTTAAAAGATAAAAATTTGAAATAAACTTAACAGTCTTTTTAACGTATTTGGATATTTATAATATAATGACTCAATTCAGAAGATTTTTTTCATATTCTTATTTCTTTATTTCTATCTTTTCTTTATTTAGAGAATTTTAGTTATTTTCTTCTTAGAAATTTCAAATAAAATAAACACTTTTTGCGTATAACCTTACGTATTTAAGTGTTTGTGTATTGATTCGTCTTTTTATTCACCCAGAAATAAAGCTGGATGCCTGCCAACTAGATCTCAGGGTGTTCCCTTTTATTTCATTCAATAGACTCTTCTACAGATTCAATGAACATGTTTTTCTAAAACTATTTTAGCTCTGATGAAGAAAATGCAGAATAATATACTTAGTTGACTTCACAGATTTATAACAAAGCGATTCTACGGATCGGATTCTTTGAAGTTCGTTACAATGCTTAACTATCAATGTGTCCTGCATGAACTATCAATTACTCCTGCGCAGAAATACGTTTTAATCTCTCTTTTCTGTAAAATAACTGTAACGGGTTGTCTTCGAGTCCTTCTACTGATCAAAGGGAGATGCTTTTAATGGATTTTTTGATTTGAGAATCATGACTTAAGTAAATGAATGGGTGTGAGTGATTGTTGGGGGGGGGGGCGCAAGAGCCGATTTCGGCTATACTGCGCCAAACATTTAATTTAACATCCATAAAATTTTTAAAATATAATCAAAAATTTAAAATGTCATATGAATAAGATATATCTAAGGATTAAAATTCATTAAAATCGTAGTAAAAATTCATTTATAATTGTTACACTAGAAAAATGCTAGAAAGTTAAAATAAAAACATCGAAAACTATGTAAAACATCAAATCGGAATACGATATTTTCAACTGGAATTCAAACCTTTCACTTGACTTATTTTTTCGGATTCCTGGTCGGTGTCGTGCATTGTTTGAAACCAGATTTCATGTTCCAATCCATCAGGTTCATCCACATCATAAAGAATCATATCTTCATCTTTGAAGTGTAATGAACATTACTTTTTTTCGACTTTTGTGGTGTCATTTGAATTTCATTGTCGGGCTTTGGTTCTGTTGTAATCTTTCTCCTACTTTTCCTACTTTGTTTTAAATTATTCCGCTTTAGTTTCAGAAGAAGTTCGGCTATATATATATATATATATATATATATATATATATATATTATATATATATATATATATATATTGGATGTGACAATGTTAAGTAATGGTACAGATGGCTGAATTTCCTTTGATAAACATGAAACAGAGGTATTTAGGCTATTGCCAGGGGTAATAGTGGTAGCAGAAATGGGTATAGGTAACTGAGATTTACTTGATTTGTCTAGTATTACTGAAGATGTAGAAAGAAGTAGATTGGCTTGAGTTGATGAAGATGATGTGGAGACTACAGAAATTGTGGACGTGCTTAGAATCTGATTGGCAGAAAATATTGGTTTTAGACATTCAAAGATGGAGAAAAGATGTTTGGGATGCTTGGATCTGTTTGGGTAGTAGTAGATATAGCAGAAGGTTTAGTAGCTTGAGCATATGTTTGGGTTAACTGAGGAACTATTAATTTACGCGCTTCTAAGTAGGATATGCTTTTATTGGCTTTAATTTCCTAGATCTGTTTTTCTAATTTCCATTTTGGACATAGTTTTGAATCTGATTGATGAGTTTGTTAACAATTACCACATTTCGGCTCTAGTGTGCAATCCGTGGAAGAATACCCAGTGGATGCACATCTAGAGCAAGTTATTTGACCACGGCAGGAAGTTTGAGAGTGTTCGAATTTCTGGCACTTGAAACAGTACAGAGGATTCTGTATATAGGAATAGATCTTACAGTTTAAGCAACCTGCTTTTATTGTAGTCGGAAGTTTAGGGTTATTGAATGTTAAAATTAAATGTTTTGTTGGAATAATTGTAGCATTTTTCGTTAAAGTGATTCTTCTGACCTGCGTAACACCCTGGTCAGAAAGTTCTTCTAGAATATCTGCTTCTGAAGCGCACAATAGATCTGGTTCTGATATGACATCTCGACAAGAATTAAGTGATTTATGAGGACTTACCATTAACGGGCAGTCTAAAAACATTTTGGCCATTAAGAAAGATTCTGTTTGTAAAGCTGAAGTAATTTTGATGAGTAAGTCTCGGAAACGAAACTTTTTAACGCCTTTCGGGTCTCCACCTATTCCTTTCAGTGTTTTCTAAATAGATAATGGAGACTTCCGGGACATTTCATTGTTTGGTAACGACAAAACAAGAAAGCTTGAATATGTTGCAATATCATCAATGTTAAGGGTGGGTAAGACAAGGCCTTTATCTGGGCACTGCTGACTTGAATCCATAAGCGCGAACATAATTTCATCTTGGCGTGCCTCCACCCACTACGGAATCTAACAAGGGAGGCAGTGTGTCGGTCATCTGGCAAAAACCCGGCACGGCGCTTGCCTGGAGTACACCCAGAATATAGTACTACAGCATCAGGGCGAGGATCCAACGGGTAAACCGACACCCCACATCTGCAGCACTAACCCTACAACAATGCCTCCGAATAGACTTATCACCAGCCTATTGACAGAATGGTCTCACTTCTGCCTCCCGTCTACAGCAAAGCGTAGGCCAATGGTATCCCCAGGACACCATTTTCTTCCTTTCGGGACGCCACACACGGCAAACATGCGGATTGGCAAACCAGCGGTGTTAATCAAAAACAAATAAAAAATAGAAACATCGAAAAAATAGGGAAGTTCAATCAAAACTGAAAGAAATCTAGAATAACATATTTAAAATAGATTCGCATGGGATCTAGTGAAAAGAATAAAAGAGGAAATTTGATGACAAGAAAGAGGGTCTAAAATAGAAAAGGATCCCTAGGGTACCCCGGGGTCGTGACACCCGTGTTTACCAAAGACAGTAAACCCTTGGGAAACGGAAGAGATCACTAGGGGACCTCGGGTTTGTGACACCCGTACTCATCTCAAGAAAATGAGCCTCCTGAGAGATTATGTAAATAAAAGTTGCTACTTAAAATTAAGTGAATCAAGTTTGAGGAGGAATATAAGCTTACGTTATATCTGTGAGAATTATATTTTGAATTCTCAACCATCTTGGAATAGAACTTTCAGTCTTGTTATTAGTATCCGGAAGTGGATAACCTATGCTTCTGCATTTCTTACATATTGATGTTAAGAGAAATTATGATAATAATTATTATTTATTTGGTCTGACTCGTCCATTAGCTATTTGTATACTTACTATATTTGGAATTAATTAGAGTAACAGTTGTAGAGAGATTTTTACATATGTCGCTTCTCACACTTATGGAAAAGCAACTTTGCTAAAGAATTAACTAGATTAAATTAAAAAGCAACATTATCAAGCATGTTTCTATTCTAAATCCCACCAATTCTTTTAAAAAATTTATTACATCTCTCGAACTGCTTTTTTTATTAATGAAAGAATACTTTTACTGTTAGTTGTCATATTTATAAATTTATTCCAGTGATGGCGAACCTATGACCCGTGGGTCAGACACTGATCCACGATTGCTAGGCACCACTTGTTTGTTTACGGGGATTTGTTTAGATTTTCTAATTTGTGTGGATTATTTATATTCTTTCAAGTACTGCATTGGCACAAAAGCAATTTAAATGCTGTCTATAACCTTCAGTTTGATTATTACAGTTCCAAAGCTGCGAGTATGACAACAAATGTCTATGAAAGTATACAGTATTTGAAATAAAGCAAAAGTGTCTACAAAATATCAAATAAATTGTATAATTTTACTCATATTTTGATTGTTGAAAAAACACCAGCAAACCAAAGCAAATAACCATATTTAAAGCACTTTCTTTGGATAAAATGCACTTTTGGGAGGTTATGTTCAGTTATGTTTGTAGAAAGAGACTTTCATCGCCCCCTCTGTTTCACCTCGTGCACCTCATGCACCATATGCATGTCTATTATTCTCGGTACTAGCAGTTTTTGGCTTGCAATTTAAGGCGCGCCTGTACTAGTCAGTACCAGTGTTGAACTTAGTGGCATCCATTTTGAACGCATTTAAAAGTAATGTGCATGTATATTAGGTAAGTTAATACAAAATTTCTTTTCAAATTATTGTATTCCAAATATAAATATCTTTAATTGTAGCTCTGTACTATGTCGGTGGGTAAAAAATTAAAATGAAGCCATGCAAGTTCCAGGCCATATCCAGCTGTAGGTTAATATATATGGTGTGATTGAAAGAAATAAAATGGTTATATGTGTAATTTATAATGAAAAAGTGACTTTACATACATATAATGTAAAAAGACATTTTGAAGCTTTGCATTCTAATCTCGACATGTCAACAGATGCAGAAAGAAAAACATATTTTTTAACAAAGAAAAAAGAGAATTTTTCTCAAAGCAGTGTTTTAAAAAGTGCTTTGGTTACAAAAAAATAACATTACAGGTGCTAGTTTCCAAGTTGCTCACTGCATTGCTCGCCACGGGAAACCTCTTTCAGAAGGATAATTTTTGAAAAAAGCGTTTTTAGAATGTAGTCTTACATTGTTTTCTGATTTTAAAGAAAAGACTTGATTATAAAGCGTATAAATGAGTTACCTATAAGGCGCAATATCATTAAAATCGAGTAATAGAATTAGAAAAAAAATATTTTTTCGCAAATACATAACGACTTAAACTATGCAGAAATATATTCCATTGCTTTAGATGAGAGTAATGATGTAAATGATTATGCACAATTAGCAGTTTTTGCTCAGTATAAGTATGGAAATATAATGAAAGAAGAGTTAATAAAACTGAAAACGTTGAAAGCCGGAATGGGCATTAAGTCGATCTCGACCGACTGGGGGACCGCCAAGACATTTTGGGGTGACCGCCATTGCTAAAACCTAAGACACGCTTATTAAAAGAAACCTATTTATAAAACACTGATGCCAGCTAGAATTTAGAATCGTCTTTTCACAATCGATGTGACTGTGTTTACTTAAGCAAATGATTTAATAAATGTTAAGACGACACATGTATCTTCATAGGAAGCAGATGATGGCCCTTAATACGTTCACTGCCACTGTAGGGAAAAAATTCCTAATTCGACGACTAAAGGGGAGAATAAACGTTGATGATCAGCTCTTCCCACGTTTTCACCGGATTGGATTCTTGTGTTGATGTCATGTCCCGTGGAGTTGGTAGCGAACAAATAAAGTGCATACGTCTGTTTCAAAATTCATTGATTCACGTATCTTCTCGCTGCATTAAATACCTCCACGGTCTAGTAGTGGCTCACAGTTGTTCAAGCATTCAACTTGACAATCTTGTGTTACTTGAGTTTTTGTAGTAAAAATAGTACTGTCATATTTTAATAGAGGGGTACAATGTTGAAAACAAGTGTTAAAAAAAGAAAACATACAACTTTAATACAGAATGGCCACACCTACGTCACTTGGTGAACCGCAATACTTTATAAATATTAGAAGTAGCCTGTACCCTGGAAAAGTCTGCCCAGCTCTAGTTGAAAGGAAAGAGTACCGGTCTTGATATTTTTAAAGAATTTGATACTGCATTTCAAGAAATGGATATTTTTCTTGTTGAGAACATTTATAAATCTCCGCGCACCGCAAAGTATCACTCGGGGGCTTACAGAAGTAAACATGGAGCACATATCACAAAGGAAGAAGGAATTCAAAAGTCATGAAGGATTACAATACAAACATCCTTGCCTTCTCCAGGATTCAAACCCGAGTCCTACAGCACCGAAGTTAACCACTCTACCGGATGGGCGGCTAAGAAATGGATATTGGCCTTCAGAAAATAGTTTCTGTAACAGACGGTGCATTTAGTATGGTAAGGAAAACATTGCATTTATATTCAGTATCTTAAGCAAAATATTTCACATTCTCTGAATTAATTTCATTGTATAATATACCAGCAAGTTTAATGTGCGAAGCGTGGTTTAAAAACATTTCCCAGAGTGTAATGTCAGTTGTAATAAAAATAATTAACTTTTTATAAACGGCAATTGGTACATTTCTTAAAGGAAATTGAATGTCAATATTCAGGAATTTGACGTACAACCACGTGCGACGGCTTAGTTTCGGTCAAGTCCTTAATCACTTTGTAACGTTATTAGAAGAAATTAAGCTATTTTTAATTAAAAAAAGACAATAGTTTCGATGTATTATCCAATATACATTGGTAAAATGATTTAATGTTTTTATGCGACATCACTAGCATTTTAAAGAACTGAGTAAAAATCTTTAAGGGCATGGGCTAACTGTTTTAACGATGCTTGAAATATTAAAATATTTATGATGAAACTTGATATCTTTACTAAAGATATGGAATGAAAATCATGCGTGTGAAATATTTTCCTCAATTACCTATTCTTTAAAACACAATAATTTTTGAAATTCAAGAAAATGCAATTAAATAATTAATGATTATGCAGAAAATAAAACAAACTTTTGAGAAACGATTCAATCAATTTAAAAGTTTTGAAAATACATTTTACTTTATTTTATATCCATACAAAACAGAATTTGAAATAATGGAGTTAATCGAACTTAT
Organism: Trichonephila clavata; assembly: GCA_019973975.1. Classification (NCBI taxonomy): domain Eukaryota; kingdom Metazoa; phylum Arthropoda; class Arachnida; order Araneae; family Nephilidae; genus Trichonephila; species Trichonephila clavata. The sequence continues at coordinate 194,364 of BMAO01032054.1, forward strand.
GTTACTAGGTATCGATAATTTAGAAATGGAATTAGTTGAATTTTTTGAAGCAGCGTAGTGTGGAAAACAAAATTTGAAGACGATTTCTAAAGTAGGAGGAAAACTGTGTGGAAATAGTGCAAATAATATTGATCTCATAGTAAAAATTGAAAATATTATATTAAACGTATGGGATTCTTTACCAAATAATTTTATATCAATGAAAAAACTAGCTAATGTGTGCTCTTTTAATTATGTTTGAGTCCCCGTATTCGTGTGAAAATTTGTTTTCTTCAATGAACTTTGTAAAACCTTCTAATAGAAATAGACTTCAGAGGGTTTACTGAGAAATGCGTTAAACTAATGAATACGAAATATGAATATAATATTAAAAAACTATCTGAAAATAAACATCAACATATTTCTCATTAAGTACTTTATAATCAGTTTTGTTATACATACATACATACATACACACACACACATATATATATATATATGTGTGTGTGTGCTACTAAATAATAATTCATAAAATATATAGTATGTTATTTTCCGTACTCCTTTTTCTATTCAAACACGTATTGCCATTTCCACCAAACACTTAAGAAATTTTAACCTCAGTAAAAAGTTTTAAATCGTCAAACAACACCCATTTTTACCTGTTAAGCCAATTCAATTTTAAAAATGTTTGGTTTTAAAAATAATCAGTTAAAATTTTTTAAACTTAACTCTGGTGCAAATGGGCATTAGTGACCCACGAGCTAGTACTAAAAAAAATATGAACAAAATTTGACCCACGTCTCAAAAAGGTTTGCCATCCCTGATTTATTCTTAATTTACACAACTGGCCTTCCACAACTCAGCCCCAAGAATGGCAAGAGGTATCAAAGACACTTTATTAAAGAGATAGTATACAGTACAAAGGAGAAATAATTGAAAATACAGCCTTGTTTGAGACGAGGAAGATAATGATATCAATGTTGTATGTTTCCGTCTCCAATGGTAATAATTGCTTCTATATACCCCAGTACTGCTTGAAAGAGCTTTTGGTAGTATTAAAATTACGGCAGCCGACACTGATTCGACACTTCGCCAGGCTTGATTGGATGTAGCAACGGGGTGTATGTCCGACCAGTAGTTCTCCAGTCATCGACCAGATATATTTGATAAGCGAGAAATCAGGAGAACAATCACACTAAGACAGCAATTTAATCTGGTGAGCGAACAAGTCTCGTCTTAAGGCAATATGGTACCATCTTCACAATTTTTTTATTTTTAATATTTGATATTTGGTTTTAATTGTATTTTATAAAAGTTAATATTTAATAATAATTCCATAAAAAAAAATTTAATTTGTTGCAAAATATTTGTAAAATTTAAATTTTTTGAACTTTTTAAAACATTTTTTAAATTCCTTTTTTAAATATTCTTTCAAAAAAAATTTCCCAAGTGTTTTATAATAAACTACATAAAACTGTGCATGGGGTTTTTTCTGCTGTTGCTCTTTAATTTTTTATTAATTTTTTTATTGTTAAACTTCCAAAAATTCTCAAAAAAACATTAATTTTGATTTTGAAATTTCTTAGAAAATGTACTAAACATGTTAGAGCCAATTCCATACACAGTTTTACAAAACATACATTTCAGAACATGTATAAAAAACTTCAAACCCATACTTCAATTATCAAAAAAGCCTTAGGGTTTTGAATAATAGTATATGTACAAAAATTCAACATGGAGAAATATGAGTTTGAAGTTTTCATTCCATGAATAGCATTATATAATATTCATCGAATAGTCTGAAACTTTTATGAAATGTTAATTACCTAGCTTATTTAAAACTGCTTACCATAAGAAATTGAAAAAAATGTAGAACAATTAAACAGTATACTAGCATAATGAATATATAGAAGAAAACGAATGAAAGATCAATATTTCATAAAACTTTATCTTAATAATAATTTTAAAAAAACACACTTCAGATCTAATTCTATGCTCAAAGCTAATGCACAACATGTACGAAAGATGTTTATGCCTTTATTTTTTATTTCCATGTTTTTAAAAGTCTTCGCATGCTAATTGTACACGAATGAAAGCAAAATCAAATAACAATTTATAGGTAAAATATATCAAAATCTAAGAATTGCATACGTGCATTTGTTTAAATAAATATCTTAAAATATTTTAATAATAAAAGTGTTGAATCTTGCACGCATGGGATATATATATATCACCAAAAACAAATATATAAAAATGGGAGTGTTTTTCTATTCTTGCAAATTAGATTTTTAATTATCTGAGTCATCAAAATGAGATTTAATATTTGTGCATTGGGAGAATCCATCTTGAAGTTTTAATTTCATTCATAATAATATCATAAAAAGCACGCACAACTTTTAAATCTTGACCAAATCCATTTGCCCCCCCCCCCCATTAAACAATACACAAACTAGAATTTTTGCATGAATTGCACAATTCTTTCTTGGAAATGATTTGTTACTACTTATATAATGTCAGTCTCATTTACGCGCGGTAGAAAAATAATTAATTCATTTTTATCAACTCTTTTCTAGCAGATAATCTGAAATGTGGGCGTGATAGTTGCTGTCCAGCATCAAATATTGCTTCATAACGATAAAATAAATGCAGCTAAAGCTTTGAAATTTTGCAGGCATGTTTATAAAGATTCGAGGCATCAAATAAGACAATAAAAAAATTTCTATAGTTTGATGATTTTTAGGGTACCATATCGCCTTAAATATTACATTTCACGGCAAGTTCTGAATAAAAAAAAGGGCATCGAGCTCTAAAACTTAAGAGTTACAGCGCTGGTTGATCTTTGTATGGGCAATATGTAGTAGATTATATGGTAATGGAATATAATTTCACCTTCAAACTAATCATTATGACAATGCCTAAAGCAATTGCTAAAAAACTATCTCTAAGACGTCTCCAGATTCCAATTCGACCATTATGGAGTTGCAATCAAAAGCTTCATTGCAACATAGGATGCCGTGTGATTGCAAAGACTGATGTGCCTTTCGATTTTCCACGTTCACCGTTCAATACATCTTTGAAGAAGCAAACAACTTTGTTTTTGAGACAAAAGTAGGCACCTTATGGACATTCCATTGACATGCATAAGACATCAAATGGTTCATGTAGACAAAGATTATCGGACAACAAACCAAATTCACAGCGATATGGTTTCTGTTGCTTCAGAACGACCTATTCCAACCATGAGCTCATTATACCTCTCATTACAAGTAGTAATGGTGTAATAGGGCTGCTGGAATCCGTGTTGTTAGTTGGTGTTTCCATCCTGCATCATTGATTATAGATCCGCATATTGTTGCTTACATCCGATACGATATATCAGAAAAGAAATTCGTATTCTCTTTAAGCAACAATTATTCATCGATAGAACTCAGAAACATTCTAGAATGACTCTTTCATTTTTTTTTTGAAGCATACTGCAGCTATTCACGCAAAATAAGCCCAGTAAAACAATTCTAAGGCTTCAAATGACGTCATATTCTTCCATTTTATAGCACTTGTTGTTAGTGCTACCAGTGGCTTTAATGTGCATTTGTGCTAGAATGTTAACTATTTGTACATCCCATTGAAGTAAACGCAGTGTAAAGATTTCACCTGATTAGAATCTTATGTCAAGATGTTGCATTTTAAGTTACCAGCCTTGTAAATGTGTCGAAAACAAAGTTAATTAATACAAACATTTAATGAAAATATTAGGATAAAATACGACAAACAAGGAGGGATTACATTTAAGTCAAATGTTATAAGTACATATTTTTAACTTCGTGTTACACACTTGGTTTTTATATAAGACCCTCTAATTCTGACAAAAAGTGTTTTTGAGTAAACTAAAGCACAACACACAAACATTTCACGTTTATATACATAGCATTTTGATGCCATAAAATCTCTTCATAGTTTTAAGAAGAATGGTGCATAAATGGACAACATCGCTGATACTGCTACTTGCTTATCAAAATCTTTCATCTCTTGCAAAGGGTATGTTGTCTTGGCTTTGAACAATGAACTTGCAATAATGGTTGAAATTTAACTGATTTAGATAAAGTCAAGCAATAGCAGAACGTAACAGTATTCATTTCTAATGTGGATAAAATGCAAATTGCATGTAATTTGCATGTATTAAAAACTAAGCTTGTCTTATATTTTTCCTTCACACACATAAATAAAGTAACCATTATAATTGAAGGAATTATGAAGTTATTGTGAAAATTTACAAAAACATATGTCTAAGCACGGAAAAGTTTCTTCTATCTTTTTTTATTAATGATAATGATGAAAAATGCAGAAGCGCGTTTTACAGCGAATATTCATTAATTAAGATGGAAAAAAGAGCGCGTTATACATTTACTGTAATCTGAGAGCTTCTTTTTTGAAACAACTTAATTTCTTTATCATCAATCGTTCTTAATTGTTACAAATGTTGTCAGATGAAAAAAATCTTTAATTTGGTCTATGTCTCTTTCACGTGTTTTAATTTATCTAAAATGTTTTAAGAAAGATAAATGGAAAAATTGTTATTTTCAATAGTATAATTAAATTATATATTTTTATTTTAAGATTACTCCTTTTACACACACACACATAAATTACAGTATACGAATATAGCATTGTCAAATAATATAATATTCATCTTTAATTATATAATTATTATAAGTCTAAAAATGCACCGATAGTACTTCTCATCATTAGTAAGGTTTTCCATGTAATTTTTTCATCAAAACCGATTTCTTTAATAAGATAACTTGATAAATTAACTTGAATACGATACATGCTGTATTAAATACCTAAAATTATAATATCCACTCTCTCTTGTAAAAAATAATATACCTTTAAATTTAAAACACATACACTCTTTCAAGTGAGAGAAAATGTTTTTCAAGAAAATCCCTCAAACTATATCTGCTAGTATTTGTATTAGTAATTGCATTTTGTCATAAATTTAATGTTTTTAAAAAACTTTTAGACTTACCATCAAACTCTTGAAAAAAATCAATAATTTGTTAGGCAAATCCAATTGCGCACAGTTGAAATTATTTTTTTACTCTTATTATATTTATGTGGGTGAAGTTTATCACCAATCAAACAACTATTCCACTGGTTTGTTATATGAAGTAATACCAAATTTAAAAATTTCTTAGAAAACGAGTATTTTCTGTTTTTAAAATTAATCTTTTGGTGTGAACTTAAACCTACTTTCGAATTGAGATCAATTTTTGTATCAAACATTTACAGATGCAAGAAAAATATTTCTTCCTTATTTATTTTATGTTATGTATCATAAAATATAAAAGTGTCATTCAGGTTTCAAAATCTCTTTCATTATATATATAATAGCTGTTTTTAAATTTTTAATTTTAACAAACAAGCAATCATGTGAAAACATAAGAACGTTAGTCCTATTTTTCGATATTACTATGATTGAAAACAATAAAATTCTCCTGTATTATTCTATTCGGACGTTTAGTGCTTGTGACAGTTTAAAAGCATACTCTGTTATTTTACGTTCAAATACTTTAAAACAGTCATATTTTATGGAAAACGTTACCATTTTTTAAAATATCGATAACTTTTACAAAGGTATAATGGAGAAAGGGGGTATTAAGCAGTCTTAATTCTTATTAGAAATAATTTAGATAGCAATTTCCTTTTTATTTGTTATTCTTCTCTACAAAGTCATCATTTAAATATATATATTTTGATGACCTTACTATTGACCTTTCGCAGGCCAACGTTGCAGAACTTCTCAAACTGCGTTAAAAACTAATTTTCTCTCACTTGAATTACTTCATTTGTGTCAAATCTCTGAGCCCGCAATGTTTTGCATTTTTTGGAAATCAGAAAAAAAATCACAGGATCGAAATGGAAAAATTTCGAAGTTACCTTTTGACTCCTCAGTAACACCTTGAGATAAACGAGCAGTCGTATCGTGGGCAGGAAGTCGAACACCTTTGGCAATCCTACCGTGCGTTTCAATTTTCATAACGTAATTCAGAAGTGTACAGTAATTGTCATTAGTGATAACCTTACCTCCTCCAAGTAGTCTGCTAAAATGGCTCCATGATTGTCCCAAAACACAAACATGGCATTCCCTACTTACTTCAGCACCTTAGCAGGAGAGTTGCTTGCTTCTGAACCATAGCAGCTCACTTCGGGAGAGATAAATCGATGTACTTCCATTCTTTTTTCACCACTTTGGTCTGTGGATTTTATCAATAAACCCAGCATTTATTCGTAATTACCAAAAAAAAATCTACATCTATATTGACAGGGTCAAGGTGTGTTAGCTTCTGAAAAGGATTCAATCACCATGGAACCCAATGTACTGATAACTTTGGCATGTTTTTTCTTCGTGAGCAGTTTTACACTGTTTGGTTAATATCAGTGTCATTCATGATCATTTAGACAAATGCTCTTCCGTTTAATAATATAAAATTGTCCACTTTCTTCTCTGTGACAGAATCTGCTGTGAATGATTCTCCTCTTCTTCTAAAAATCCTGTGTGAAGGACAGTTTGAAAATTCCTCATAACATATAATAACAGTGTTATAAGACGGACTATCATCTCCATAAAGAAACATCTTTTCATCCTGGCACTGTAACTTTTCAAATGAACAGAGTTATTCATACTGCAAACCTCCATCTTGCGGGATTCTTCAATCTACGACTTCATGAAACCAAGAAAATGAAGATTAATAGCTGTGTGTAATTTATAATATTTATTATAAATAAGGACCAATTAATAAGTAGAATAAGGTTATTTCTTGCTAATAATTAAAACTTTGCGAAATTAATAATTATATTTTCCATTACAAGGAGCTCTTTTAAAACTGTCTGTAAGAAAATTATTATTTAGAGGATGAAATAAAAATAATTTTCATTTTAAATATATCCTAGAACTTTTACAAGAAATGCATAAGAATTTATTTCCAACAAGATAGTAGTTTTTCTTAAGACTAAGACAGCTAAAGTTTACTTAAGGGTATTGTTATTTTGGCATAAAATCAAATTTTCCTACTATCAAAATGATTCGGCAATACAAAGGAAACCTCTTAAGAGAATCAAACGAAAATAAAATATGGAAATTGTCTCAAGACATTTAAAATTTTGCTTTAGAACATTACTTGTTGATAATTCCTGTAAGAAAGATGATTGCTTACAATTTTCAGCAAAATTGATTCGTAATTGTATATATTCCTCATCTTAGATTAATTTCAGTATTTGAGAATCATCTAAAATTACACTGTTATTATTAAATAGCCATAAGTAAATTTCAAATGTATTTTTAAGGTAAAATTGACAAGAATATATTTTTAGATGTGTAGTTTGAATGATTTTTTTCATTACATCGCAAAACGGGGGATCTTGTAAATCTGAACCATGGTCTTGTGACGAAGACACTAGAGCTGGCACAGAATTCTCCATACTTCCACTTCAAACCAATGATGAATCTCGAAAAATTCAATGTGTATCAGACCGCTACACAACGGGTCTTTAGCGACATCAGTAGTATAGACATTGGAGTAACATACACCCCCGAAACCCGGCATAGTGGAGTGAGCCAGAATTCTAAAGGACCCAAAGTCTGACGCCAAGCACGTACTCTTTGTAAGATCCGTCTTGGGGCACAAAACCTAACTTTGCAGGGGGGGGGGGCTAATATTTTCCGTTACACCATTGATTATAGAAAGAGATACAGATTAAATATAGAAATTGATACATGACGGAAATTTTAAACTGAGTGTCATTAGTTGTGTTGATAAAAGTTGTTCAAGTTTATGGGAATTAAAATGATATTTATTACTGAATTAATTGAATCCAATTTATAACTATGGTCACACATTTCCTTTCATTAGTCATTTTATTATATTATTATTTAATTGGATATACTACATAATGTTCACATGAAGGGAAAAAAAACGTTTTGTTAATATTTTTTAATTTTAATTTATATATGCATTAAAATTTACAGAAAATTGCAATATTTTTAAATTAAAGACACATTTAAAATTCAGATTTTGTATTTACAGTTGATATAAAATTTTTAAAAAAATTATTATAAGAACACTTGATTTAGTAAATATTATTCGTAATTTATTGCGCATTTCTCTCAGGATTTTATTATTTTTATTTTATTGTAAAAAATTCAATGACAAAATACACCAAGATATTGTTTTCAGTGGTGTGCAATTGTATTATTACTTAAAAAAGAATAAGGAAATCTGTTGTAATACTGCCAAATGTTACTTTCTAGTTCTGCACACAAATTAAAATATTAATCAGTTATTACTATTGATTAATAGCACATATTAATATTTCATTGATATTATATAGTAGAGGATTAGTATTTAGTTAATAATACTAGTGACATGGTTGACAAAATTGTTGGGAAAAGTAGGCTGTATAATAGAAAGTAGATATAGTATTTGATCTTGTCTGTCTTCGTCAGACCCTGGAGGAATAGCAACAATAACAACAGATATAGTGTAAAAGTAGACATTTATAAAATTCTCAAAGAAAATGTTCTGTAGTATGCAATGCACATCGCTATTAAAAACTCTTATTATAAAAATTTGTTATAAAGTGAAGCAAATATCATGGTCTTATAACAAAAGGATAGCTTTAATAAATATTCATTTAAGCTTATCACTATAAATTTTTCACTCTATTTAAATTACAGTGCTCAATGAACATTTTTAATTATTATATTACACCAATGGCAAAATTCAATTTTAATTTTTTTATGCGAAAGATCACTTGCGTTTATCCCTATCGCGGGATAGCAGTCAGATACTTAGCTCACAACACGTTTAAATAGTGCTATGTATCTGCTGGATAAATGCCATGAAAGCAGAAATGGTTGTAAAATAGGCTTCCCTTCTAATCTTTCGCTCCTGCCTAAAATTATCAGTTTTTATATGTTCTTAGCTTGCTTACTCAATTTAAAACATACTAAAAAATGAATCATTTATACATTTTCATTTTACTGCGAAAGCTTACTCATAATGTAATATGAAAAATATATATTCATCGATATTTTCAGTTAAAAAATGGGAAATGTTAAAATTTACTTAAAAGTTATTTAAAACGATTTAAAGAAACAAATGTCGTTCTGAGAAGTTTTTGAATATAAATGAATTTTTGTAGAGAAAGGACTTTTTTATGCTTGCTAAGATATTTATAATTGTTTTTAATACACATCTTAAAATTTTAAATCCACTGAAAAATGAAACATTTTAATTTAAGCTGTCTAATATAATTTTCAAAAGGGGTTATAATTTATTAATTCTATTGTAATAGTGTGCACATTCTGAAAGCACCGATACTAATATAAGATTGCTCTTTTTTCAAAGAAAAACTCTTGAAATTGAAATATTTTAACACACTTTTAGTGATTTTAATTTTAAAAAGATTTTGCTTTTGTTTTTAAAAATTTATGGAGATAGTGTTTTTAAACATTTTAATGAAGCTGTTTTTAAATTTAGTTAAAAGGTATAAAAAAAATATAGAGACAAGGTATAAAAAACTATAAATATATGAACATTATAAATTTAAAATGTCTACAAAATTATTTAAGTAAACTAAAAAAATAAAAAATCCAAAAAAGTACAATAATGTTTCATAAAGTATCTTTAATGAAAATGATCAAATAAAGTAACCGGGAGCATTGATCCAAGATTAAGTTCCAGGCCATTTTACAAAACTGTTTACAAAGAAAAATCCAGAAAGTAGATTTCTGAAAATGTTATAAATAGTGTAGCGATTATGCGATCGTAAATCAGGGGGGAAATATTTTTATTTAAATAGGAATAAGTCATTTTTTTTCATCTGCTTAGTTGAATAAAGCAATTATGAGACAATCTTAAATAAAATTTAAAACCAATGTAGTGAAAACAAGTTGTGTGGACAAATGAGAATATATTGAAATCTTAAGCATTTGATAGGGGGCAATTTCCGTGTCTGGACTAAATTGGATACATTCACACTGGCAAATGAATTAGAAATCGAAGATCAATATTTTATTCGACAACCTTTTCCACGGATAATTGCTCTGATTTGCCTAGGCATCGAATCTACGTGATTCTAAAATTCATTTATGTCCAGAGAATAGCATACATAAGCAAAGCAGCTCTTTAGACGTAAATTAGTTAGAAGAGGAGAGTACTTTAGGTTGTGTCTTTCCACTATATCCCATACCTTTTATATGGAGTTAATATACGGACTATGAAGGGACCAGACATAGTGTTGGAAGTCAGATTTGATGTTCAGCGAGTCAATTTTGAACACTTGTGGCACGATGCATAGTTGCATAATCGTCCATGAAGTATCCGTCACCCATCTAGGTAAAAATGCGTCATTGCAGGGTGTACTTGATCTATCAGTATATTTGGGTATCTCATGGATGGTTGTTTACCCTCGTGGAACACCAGGGCTCTACTTCCATGCCAGCAGAATATGCCCCACATCATGATACTCCCACCAAACTCTTGCACAGTGCGAGTAAGGCAAGATGGTTTCCTGACTTCGTGGGTTTCTCGTCAATTTTGACATCCTCCATCAGTGCAAAATAAGGTATAACGTGGTTCATCTGACACATCCCAATACTCCGTGAAGTATCTTCTTTCCCGACATCGCTGCAACAAATTTTTGCATTTGGAGAAGAAATGAGAGGGTTTTTTTTACAGGCATCCGATTATGCATTCCAACCCTCTGGATTCTCTGCGTATGGTTTGAGCTGAAAACTGTTTGGAAAAACCTTGGTTGACGATATGTGTCAGTTGAAGTGCAGTAGAGTCCTCTTATTGCCGTATAATTCATCGGAAACGAAGCCGATCACGGTATTTGAAAACTGTGCTCGAACTACAGTTACGTCTTCTGGAGGGGGACTGGGGGCCACTGTAGCCTAGTGGTTAAGGTATCGGATCTAGGCTGGCATGTCATGAGTTCCATCCCAGTACCACTAAATACCCTCCATATAGGGGAGCGATGCACGTTAAATCTGTCGAGAGCTCAAACGTCCTCCCGTTGGTGTAGTGTGCTAGTTAAGAAGGGGGTTGCCAGCTCAGGGGTCATCCTCGTCTCTTGACCACAGTTCAAAATTACGAGGTCCTTCTCCAAAAGCCACAGTGTAGTTGAACAGGGCGACGGTAATATTCCCTCACTCACTCATTGGAGAGGGACTGTGGGCTTTGATTCCAACTTTTGAAAACCTTTGATATGGCTGCTTTTCAGAACACAGTAAGATTTACTGTCTATGAAATTGAGGTCTCTAATAAATGGGCACCAACAATAAGCCCTTTTTCAAATGGTGAAAGATCTGTCATTTTTTCCAATCTTAGTATAATTCTAACCACGTGTAACCCATGTCATAAAATAAAATTGCATACTTCATCTCTAGCACACTTTGAAATGCAAATCTCAAAGTTTTCTTACTCATTGGCCAGTGTGTGTAATTATGGAATTCCATCAGTACTGCATTTACTTATTCTTAAAGTTAAAAGCAAGAATTAATAAACTGAAAATCTTTTGGGAACGTGATGGTCTGTTGAGTGATCAGTGTTAAATATCACATACTTAAAATATATTAAAAGAGTTGTCAAGCTGTTAGCAAAAGCATCAACTTTAAAAAATAGCTGCATAAAATTTTCTTTCAGAGAATTTACTTGCAATTATTGCATATATTTAACGTACAAATATCATGATAAAATATTTTAACAGAATCCAAAAACCGTATATCAAACAGGGAAGACAGCATCAGTATTAAAAAAAATAACAAGAAATTTTTCTATTACATTCATTTGTTAAAGTAGCAAAATGATCTTGGAATGAGAAAACTTTTCTATTTTCATCAGAGTATTCTATATGTAATAATTACTATGCATATATATGTAATATACGAGGAATGAAAAAAAAAGGTTACATGCCATAATATTTTAAAACTATATATTGTGGAGAAATTTTGTTTCACCAGAGGGAAGACAAATCCCGTTACTTGTCATACAGCTGGCTTGTGGGTAGGTAGTGAATGTTCACAGACAGTTCAGGACGATTGAAATAGAAAGATTCTTAGAAAATTGGTCTCTTTTGGAAGTGCAAGCCATAATTCTATTTTTATGGGCAAAGAATATATCTGCATCTGCAATGGGCAGACAGCATACAACGAAATTGTGTCACTCTTTTCAATCAGGCAGACAGGATGTCGAAAACCGCAATATGACAGGGAGCTGCCGGCCAAGTTCTTCAACGATAGAAATCAACATGGCACGAATTGAAGAAATGATTCAAAATGGATCAACGGTTAACTCTGTGTAAAATCTCATCAGAGCTGGTACTGAGCTATGGTAGCGTGCAACATACGTTTTTCTGCGATATTCCAAGACAGTTCTGTGAAAACATCCGTCGAGACATGACTCAATGGTCTGGGACCCGATTTCTCCGAAGATGGATTAAAGTATTTGATCCTGTGTTCTGATAAATGCCTAAATAGACTTGGTGATTATATCGAAATGTGATAGGCACGTATACCTCTTAATTCCCTTTTGCATTTTCCGTCTATTAATAATAAATATTTCTTTTATTTTTTTCGACTTGTAACCTCTTTTTTATCTACCCTCGTATATATATATATATATAAAGAAATATGGTTACTGTTTTCTTTGCATTGTAAATCGTAGAATTTTTTTTTTCAGTTTTAATAATTAGAGAGTATTTTATTAAACTTTTCTAAGTTTTTTAATGAGATGATTTATTATCTAGTTTTTGATTGAACAAGAACGCTTATACCGTATAATGCCAGAGTATAACGCGCACTTTGAATACAAAAAATAAAATCGAAATTTACGAGTGTTCTTTATAAACCGGGTATAAAAAGGATAGCTTTAAAAATGAAATAAAAAAAGATATGAGCATATAAAAAATTAGACTTCCACATTTATCGAAATATTGTTTATTGAAAAGAAATGACGTATACCTTACGAATTTCAAGGGTTGTAGTTTCAGACGTATGATGTCGTTCAAAAACCGGATAATATCTCGAATAAATTATTTCAAAACATAAGAGCATTGTGCGCGTGCATTTCAGGTTCCTTCGTAAGAAAGAGGTTGGCGGTTTATGGCCAATATACCTAAAAATAAAAAAATGCTGTTTTTTAAAGTATAGGTGCGCTTTTATACGCCAGAATATATAAGTAATTAACACTGAATGATGATTAAATCCTTAATTTTTGAAAACAGAAATTTCGTAGAATAAGTAATTTGTTGAAGAAATAATTATTTTTGTGGCTAATTAACCAGGAATCTGGATTTAGTTTGCTGCAAGGATGAACTCCCAACGTCCTTAGAACTTAATTTTCATAATGTTTTTATTTCATCCAAGGAGTTGAAAAAATAATTTACATGGCAGAAAATAGTGAAAGGTTTAAATAAACAGTAGGGTAAGTTTTAAGAGTTAAAAATAAAAAATTGTTTTATGTATTCTATTCTGTCCCATACACTTTCTATTTTATTTTGATTTAAAATTTTATGTCATCTTTTATATTCTAAAATGGTTTTAGTACGTAAAAGACTAAAACCATTCATATCTCAAAACGCTGGTATCATTTTATAAGTTATGTAAATATATTTAAAGTCTTCTCAACTTTCAAACAAGAATTTTTTTAATTCCTTAAAATAATTAATGATTGAAAATATTCCGTTGTCTCCTACATCTTAAAAGAACTAGTTTAAATCACTCCTTTACTCAACTAAGATGGTTAATTTTTAGGGATCAGTGTCAACTACAATGAGAGTTTTACTAATTTTATTTTAATTTACATACGAGAAAATAAAGAAAGTGACATTGTGCAAATGGATCAATAAATTTCTCTTAAAACCAGAGCAACTTGTTAAAAAAAAAACAATAAAGATGATTTCGATCCCGCACATTTTAGTTAAGTTTTCCGAATAAAATAGAAACACTTTGTGAAAAGAAAACAACGAAATCAAACAAGGATTATACGTTTCTCCAAAATAAGAAAGATTTTCAAAAGCTGTTTGCATATTCCAAGAAAAGATCTAAGTTATCTTGCAAAATTATGACTTAATTTATTATAAACACAAGCTTACAAATATTAAGCAAAGTTATATTATTTTTTTATTCATTCATACTGATTCTTCTGACTGTAATAAAAGTTGAAGATTTTGGAGGAGAGTTCATTATTTTATTATTATTATTACCAGTTTGAATTCGAAAATCCGACCCCCAGTAAAGGAAACAAGAAACTAAACTACTTCCTTTATGAAATGCAAAATTTTCATAAGAAACTGACATTTATATCATAAATGTTTGATTATAAACTGTATAAATCTGAATTAAATTAATTTCATATAAATATAATTTGGAATGTCTATGCAAATAGTTTATTATATTACATGCAAATATAATTTATTATTTTGTTTCTGAATTAAAAAAGAAAAAAAAAAACCTTTTAAGTTGTAGTAGTACACGCAGTTCATTTATATAGAATACATTATTTGGGTTCCAAAATTCTTTTTTTAAGAATTATTTTTCACCCTGTTATTTCAGTGTTTAATAAATATCAAATGATTGGAGTAAATAAAAATAAAAATAAATGAATTCTTAAGCAAATGCAAATTTGAGAAAATATATAGACCAGAGGTGTCAAACTCAAAAACTCACTCGGGTCAAGCAAACAATGTTTTACTTTAGGCGGACATAAAAAAATCTATATTCATAGAAACGTAGGATTTTGTTATTTCGAATAATACATTATAATAAACATATATTTAAAAAAATTAATGTTTACATCCTGAACACAACATCTCTTTTCTGCTACTATTTTTTCAATTTGGAGAGAATTTTTCTTAAATTTTATTTTGAATTATTGAGTGGGGATATATTAACGGGACAAAAAAATGTTCGTTGTGGGCCGAGAGTTTGACACTGTTATGTACAATTCATTAATTCTGAAAAAGAGCGTACTCTTAAAGCCAGTATTAAGACATTTAATATATATCTGTGCGTTATTAAGAAGAATATCTTAGACTGAACGTTGTCAAGAATATTACAATCAAAACGTTATAAAAAAATTTTAAGAGTTAAAGGTATTGAAAACTCTTACAAATTTTTTTCTCATTCTGAACATCATAGAATAGGAGGTAATTTAAATGCTATTGTCCACGCATAATGCTTTTCTTATTACTATTTCCTAATCTTTTTAAGTAATGAAAGTATTTATAACAGTTATACCACTCAATAAGTAAGACATTTTGAAACATAAAATGAGCTCTATCCCTATTGAACAAAATTAATATCTAGAATAAAATAACGCATTTCTGTAAATTAAAAAAAAATGAGTAAATCTATAATGTAGGTTATATCTATTTTAACAGAATTCATTAGCTAGTTAGCCCCTAGCAACATTCCGAAATCTCAAGTTTTCTATATATTTTAATTATGAGGTCATTAATTACGGCCCCTTAATTCTAAATCCTAATTTGTCAAATAAAATAATGAACATTCGACTGGGATTCATTAAATTTAACTAGAAGAGCTGTTCGTAAAGCATGGTCTGAAATGTATGGGAAATGGAGTACCTGATATTAACCACCTTTACCTAAAATTCATAAATAAAAATTCCTCAGTATATTGTCCTCGCTATATCAATATTGATGAGAAAGAAAATTTTACCACTATATATGAAATGTATTATTTATTCATTGTTAATTCTTGTAATTTTTTCATTTATTTATTCAGATATAATAATAAAATCAAGCTTAGACAATTTGAATAGAGACATAAATTGTAAAACCAGACAAAATAAAATTAAATATATGATAAAAAAATTTTTATCAGTTATACAGAAAAATGATTATCAGCTAAGAGTTATGTGTCAAGGATATTATTTTTAAAATTTTTCTCTTTTTCCAATCCCTTTTATCAAATAATAATACAAAATTGTTTTACATATATATATTATGCTAAGAGGTAATGTAGCCTCATTTATTATTAATATTTAAGAATTAATTAAATTTTAAGAAACTTCAAAAAAAATAATAAAAATGAAGCCTGATTAAATTTTTAGCTACATGTCCTAGTCTAATGAATTTTTTTTTTCAAATTGCGAGTGAAAACAAGACATGAGTTACAATAATTACAAAACTATTTGCATTTTCATTAAATTCCTAAGTTGGAGGATCGTAGAAAAAATCTCAGAACTCCCTTTGTGATGAAGAAACGGATGGAAATTCGAAAAAGTTTAATTTACACCTCTCTTTAGTTTGAAGAACTTTGGATTCATTAGTCCGTTAATTAATTATTTTTTCTTTTGCTTTAGCTTCAAAGACGGCTGATTCGAAATTAATGAAGGTAATGATTAGTGTCTTTAATCACCTTTCGATGACACTAAGTATCTCATTCCTTATACATGATGTGAAAGAAAGAAGAAAATATTGATTATAAACTACAAAATCTTATGTATTTTTTCTTTTGCTTATCTGTGGATCAAATCATAAAAGTCTAAACCGGAAATTAAGTAATTTTATTCTTGGTATGAGTCGTTATCGATGTTTATTTATAAACTTTTTCACTTAACTCTTTAATACACTGAGTTTTTTGACAAAAATAATGCACTAGAGGGAAATAATTACAAATTTTTCAGAAAAACCTCACAAAACTATAATTACTAAACAAAAGTTGGTACATATTAATAATATTAAACATTTTTTCAAACTAAGAGTGTTCAAAGTTTTAAAAAATAGATGGTACATATTCAAGCAGCGTGATAGTTCTGGAAACATGATTTTTTCTTCCTTATAGGCACAATAGAACTTTTCAGACACAACATTTTCATTCTGTACGAAGTGGCCGTGGTAGCCAAGTGGTCTAGGCATCGGATCGTGGCTAGCGTGTCATAAGTTTGATCCCAGTACCACTGAAGACCCACCGTGTAGGGGAGCGATCCACGTTAAATCTGTCGAGAGCTCAAAAGTCCTCCCCTTGGTGTGGTGTGGTAGTTAGGAGAGGGGGGCCAGCTCAGGTGTCGTCCGCGTCACTTTACCATGGTTCAAAATTACGCGGACCGTCCCCAAAAGCCTTCGTGTAGCTGAACAGTAGGACGTTAATATTCACTCACTCACTCCATTCTGTACGAACTTGGATTGCTTTTGTGCTGCAAGCAGCACATCGTCTTCTCGTGGATATTTGTGGCTGGTGGACAGAACTCTCCCGCCTTTTTTTAGGACCAAAGGGCTTCTTGTTCTTGATCTGAACTCTTCTACTGGTTGCTTTAGCTAGTTATTCTATAATTGGAAAATAAATAAATACACTTATTCATCTCTTATACTGTTAATCATCCATATATTAAAATAGTTTCAATTTTTCCTAATTTAATGTTATAAGTTTAATATTAGTTTGCCCTAATTTACCTAATGTTAGTTTAATTTTAAATGTTCTATTATATAATTATTTTATTTTAACTAGTTTTTATTTAGTCAACATGTATAATAAGTGTATTAGTTGTATTTATTTATTTTTTCCTAAACATGAACTAAAGCTCATTCAGAACATTTGCGTAATTTTGTACGTAGTACAAAAGGGAATCAGGACATCATATACTTCCAAAAAATCGATTTTTCAATTTTAGTTCTGAAAAATAATACATATTTTTCTGAATCTAAAATTGAAGAATACTTATATGTTTGTTGATAAAATAGCCCTAAAATATGAAAAATAAAAACGTAAACAAATGACCACGCCCCTTTTGGCATATTTTAAATGGGTAGTTTCTCCTGTGTTTGATCTGTATAAACATTTGATTTCTTTCCCCTT
The DNA here is from genome assembly GCA_019973975.1 of Trichonephila clavata. Lineage (NCBI taxonomy): Eukaryota > Metazoa > Arthropoda > Arachnida > Araneae > Nephilidae > Trichonephila > Trichonephila clavata. The sequence goes on from BMAO01032054.1 coordinate 212,224, forward strand.
TGAATGAATAACCCCAATATTTTTAGCTACGTTTATTCGTGAAGTATTATTCCAAGTAGTGTGGAAAAATTTCTTACTTTAAATTTCAGTTTATGGCAATGTTTTGAACCCCGTTCGTCAATTCCAAAGTTTCTTGTGCTATATGGCTACTAAATTTTGCATTAGTTTTCATAAGAAATATTTATATTTTACTTATATTTAATGATATTCATAAGATTTAAAATTATTTAACTTTTTTTCAAATTATGCCGCGATAAAAAAAACTTAGCAGAAGAATTTGTTAGCAATCAACATAAAAAGTAAAAATCGAGAAAAAAATTACTTCCGAATTCCGTAGAAACCACTTCCAGGAGAAAAATTAAAATACTGGATATACCAAAAGAACAATATGATCCTCAAAATATAAATATAATTGTTGATCTGGATTTACTACCTTCCTTTATGAAAAACCTCTTATGTTGTAAATATTGCTGTTCTTCAGAGAAAATTGAACTGAGAGAAGATTTAAAAAGTCGTAGAAGTTTAGCCGTGAGTTTTCAAATAATTTGTTATAACTGTGAAGAATCGATGAGCACAATGTCATCAAAAATATCATATAAATGTTATGATATTAACCTAAGATTGACATATGGAATGAGAGCCATTTTAGAGGTAAAGCAGCTGCTCGAATATTCTGTGGGCTCATGAATTTGTCTCCATTACCTGCAAAGTTTGAATGCCATAATTCTGCGTTTTTAAATGTTTTAAAAACATTTAGTGAAGACTCCCTGAATATATCTGTTCATGAAACAGTGTTAGATAATAATAATAATTCAAATCTAGCTGTGGCCATGGATAGCACATGGCACAAAAGAGGCTATTCTTCTTTGAATGGAGTTGTATGTGCTATGTCTGTTGAGAACGGAAATGTGATTGACTTTGAAGCTCTCACAAAATATTGTTCATCAGGTAAGGGTAAAAAATATACATGTGAAAAATGTGCTAAAAATTACGAAGGATTCAGGGGGGGGGGAATAGAATGCCGATGTGGGGGGGAGGCTATTAAGAATGTTTCAGTGATCTGAAACATTACGAAAAGCAAATTATACGCAGTATCTTGGTAATGGGTATTCAAAAGGATTTCTTACTTTGAAAGAAACAAAAGTATATGGCGAAACAGAAGCTGAAAAATTAGAATATGTGGGCCATGTGCAAAAGCGTGTGGGTACAAGGCAAAGAAACATTCTAAAAACGAGCAAAGGCATTAGGCTATCTGATGGGGAAAATATTTCTCGACGTGGACGACCAACGCTTAAAGAAGTTGACTCAATTCAACATTATTATGGGCTAGCAATCCGTAAAAATTGTTATCTGTGGAGGATATGTAAAGAGCTATATGGGCTATTTATTTTCATAAACTAAGAACTGAGGATAATCCTCAACACAGTTTATGTCCTCTTGGTGAAGATAACGGGTGTGGTTATTACAGTAGCAGTTACTGGGAAATTTTATTTTCACAAACATTCTTTACCTGAGTCAAATTTATTGAAAGTCAAAAAAGTGTTTCGTGATCTCACCGAGAATGAATTATTGAAAAAGTGTCTTCAGGGAAGAACACAAAATCCCATTGAAAGTTTTATCAAATGTATTTGGGAGGAATTGCTAAAACAGTATTTGTGTTGAGATTGAAACTTTGAAACTTGGAGTTATGGATGCTGTAATTCGTTTTAACGATGGATATGTAAGTAGGATCAAAGTCTTTGAAGCTCTGGGAATTAAACGAGGATACAATACTGAACCTGCCTTACGTGTAATTGATAAGAAACGAATTTTTGAGGCTGAACGTATAGTAAATAAAGTGCCATTGAAAGCCAGAAATAAAAGAAGGTATTTAAAAAGGAAAATAGATAAACAGAATTTAGACGAAGAGAAAATGAACATCAAGCAGGGAAATATTAATCAAATCTATAATGTAAAAAAAAAAATTCTTAAGTTTTATTTTTTTTTTCTTAAAAGTGTAATTTTTTTTTCATTTAGGTACACTTTAAGAAAAATTATTGTAGTATGGCTTGAAACTTGTTATATCTAAACAGGATACATGTGCATATAGTGAACAACATATGTTTCGGTATATAATGTCTAATTTTTTATAATATAGATTTATATGTGCAAAAAGAAAAAAAAATTAAGATTTTCAAAATTTTAAGGTTTTATTATTATTTCAAAGAAATTATGCAGTTAATTCAGTAAAAAAAACTGGTTCATTATGTTTGATATGCTGCTTTTTTGTGTGTGTAAATTTTTTTGAACATTCAAGAAATATTTTTGTAAGGAATGGTTCCTACATGAAAATATGTATTACAAAGTCTCGAAAATTAAGATTTTCAAATTTTTAAGGTCTTATGATTATTTCAAAGAAATTATGCAGTTAATTCATTAAAAAACTGGTTCATTATGTTTTATATGTTGCTTTATACATATGTGTAAAATTTTTTGTATATCCAAGAAATGTTTTTGTAAGAAATGGTACCTACATGAAAATATGAATTACAAGATCTCGAAAATTATGTAGATGTTAACTAAAACAAATGGAAGAAAAACATAGAATTTAAAATTATTTTTGTAACTCTAGAAAATGATTAAGCATCATTATTAGGCATATAAAAAGAGGCAAGCAATTATTAATCAGGTGTATAATATCTGAAAACATTTTTTTTCACTTTTTCTCAAAAACATTTTTTTTTTTTTTTTTTTTTTTTGCATTTAGGTACACTTTTCAAAAAAACTATTGCACTATTTGATTCCAGTTTTTTAATACTTCTATACAAGATGCCTATGCATATAGTAAACCTAATTTTCTTCCTATTAAAATAGTGCCTAATTTTTTTTTAAAAAAAAATGGTTTTATGCATAAAAAAAGTAAAAAAATAAAAGATTTCTAAATTTCAAAGTTTTATAATTTTTTTATAAAAAAATTATACTAAAACTTTACTAAAAAATAGATTCACTGTCTTTTGTGTATTGTCTTATATATATTTGTAAAAAATATTTTGCATATTAAGAAGAAAGATACTTTTTAATAAAAAAAAAATGGTATCTAAACATAAGTATGTATTATGAGTTCTCAAAAAAATTACTTAAATTAAGTAGGAAAAAAACTCTTCAACTAAAAATTTACTTTTGCAGTTCTACAGAATAACTAAATTATCTTTATTACTAACATAAAAAATCTAAGCTCTATTGGAAACTTTAAGATATATGCCTCATAAATAAAGGGTCTTAATTTTGTCATTTTACTCTTTCGAGCATGTCCTAATATTCAATAAAAGTGTTAATAAAAAGATTCGTAAATTAAAAGCCTTGGAAATAGATTTTTCTCAAATTTTAGTTTCTCAGATTAAAGCGAAAAATTTAATATGTTTTTTTTTAAAGTTGCCATTTATAAAATGGGAGATATTTTTCTGTGAGAGGAATTTCTTTTAAGACATATTCAAGCTTAAATTTATTTCTATGCATTCCATTTATTCTGTCTTCGATGTGGCATAGTAACTGATACTATTTCAGAATGTTATTTCGATTTATTCTTAATTTCCTTTTCTCAGAAGTAATTTGGAAGGAAATGTGCTTGATACTTCTGAACATTTGATTTTTTTTATTGATTAAGTAAATACTGAGAAATCAGGGAGTGAAATTAAAAGAAAATAAAAAACACTACAAGCATTTCTTTTATGTAGTGAAGCAAATATTTCAGGGTTTAGGTTGCTTTAATAATATAAAAAAATTGATAGCAAATATGGTCGATATCTAAGTCTTTACAATCAACGTAAGAAAAGGAAAACACAGTATCACAAATTATAGCAGAAAAAAATGTTTTCGATTGAAGAATGCTAGAAAAAACGTTTTAATCTATTTTACATATGTTGTACTTTTTTTGTGAGTAGTTTCTTTTGAAAAACTTTGATTTCATTTCAGTAAAATTTGATATTATTTCTTAGAAAAAGGCTATTTGATTAAAATGTTATATTATGTTATTCACTAGGAGTATTTTCAATTTTCTCTTTTGATGCTTTAAGAGTTTGAACTTCATTATTATTTTATTTATCTTTAATAATGTTTTTTGATTTTTCGTTTCCAGGAAGATACTGCATGAAGATACTTAATAAGAAAATGATTTTATTTCTTTTTTTTTCTTTATTCCTATAAATATATTGAATGCCCCAAAACAAAATAATTGGATAAATTACTTCGAATTCCTGTTTTCATAATTTCTTTGCATGATTTTTCTTTCTTTTGGGAAATAAATCCCAGTGATATTATTCATACTTTAGATCAAAGGAAACATTTAAAAAAAATCCTAGTATAGATATATAATATAAAATAACTAAAAAACAGTATGATGTAAATATCCATCATCCTGCAAATTTACATGTTAAACTCAGAACAAAATGAATAAGAAACTTTTTTATTCCAGATAATAATTAAAAATACAATTATTATCCTTATTGTTCTAATTTCAATTGCATCGTGGTACTCGTCGTCAGAATTTTCGTCATCAAAGCCGTCTTTTGATAGCCCAACGCCTTCTAACAGTTCCGAGTAATCTTCACAATGTCCCTCTCTTCTAAATTTCTCTTCAAAAATAACGTAAAATAAACATATAAAAAAACTTCCGTCATACATTGGAAGTGAAACAACTGCACAGAGATGTAAATTTCTGTCACATCGTTTGGGGAAGATTATTTGGGGTATTCGATGTAAATTGCACAGAAAGTAACAGACACAAACATTTTTTTCACTCATTATCATTTTCTTAGCAAAAAAATTCTCAGATTAATGATAAAAAAATATTGAAGAATTCGATTGTTTCTTCTAACCACACCAACCAGCGGACTGACTTCAAACCCGCACTATAATGATTGTGACCTTCGGTTTTTTTCTTTCTTATAGCTACTTCCTTGTTACGCAATAGTCGGGAAAGAAGTTTTCAGCAAAAACCAATTTACAGTACAATTCTTCTGAGTATAATTTTTTGTTCGCTAAATATTATGCTGTGGGAATTTCCATCATCATGCAAAAAAGAGTTAACATTGATGGAATTTTGAAAATTAAGACAACTGACTGCGTCCAAAACAGGAATTTTAAAAAGGCTCATAAATGAATATTTTATTTAATACAGGATCAGTTCGATTAAAATATACCCATAAAATTGTTTTAAGAATACTTTTACCAAAAAAATTACAAAGAAATTTTGAAGAAAGATTCACATACTTTCAAAGCATTCTCCTGTTATGAAAAATGCATCTGCAATAACATTTTGTCTATGTGTAACTAGTTTTTTTAAAGAAACTGAACTAAAAGTTTGGAAAAATTTACTTTTTTTTCACAGTTATGATTAAATGAAATGTTAACCAGTGTTTTTTGTAAGAGTTTCTCTACTATGATGCATTAAAATATGAATAAATCCACTTCTAAACGATATATTTTAAAACTCCTAGTTATGGCTCAGTATAGAAATTTTAGCTGTATATACCGAAATATTAGTATTATAGAAGCATTTTTTATTAAAGGAAAATGTTTTGAAAATATGTCATTTTTCTTCCTTTTTTCCAAAAATTTGCATTTAAGTAGTTTATTTTCTTGAAATATTATTCTTAAAACAGTTTTATATGTATATTGTAATTCAACTAAAGCTAAATATCAATTAAAAATATCTTCATTTTTACGCATTTTAAAATTAGGGTTCTCAACGTAATCAGTCACCTGGAATACTTTAAAAATAAGCTTAATGTAAAAATAGGGAGATTTTCCTCAGAAACTGACAATTTTGCTTAGTTTAATTTTATTTTTTTTCTGAACAACTTTTTATTCCCGTTTTAGTAATATTACCAGTAAGTTTTAAAGCAAATGCAAATTCGTCATGTTAATATTATAGTATTGTGTTATTGTAATGCCTCTAATGAATGTAAATAATAATAGAGATTTTCGTGTATTCAACTGACTCAAAAGTTCTCGCATGGCTTCGGGTTGAAAACAACATAGAGAGACCAACCAATTCGAGTATTATGTATCATTTGATCATAGTTCAAAATTTTAAAGTCCACAGCCAATAATCAGTGTGGCTCTTAAGTTATGCAATTTCAAAAAAAAAATTATACATAAGGTTTGTTATTTGCTAACATTTGTAAATGTAATACGTTGTGTTGCTTTTACTTATATATTTGCTTTAATTTACTTTCTCAATGTTTATTAAAAAATTAATCTGAGGTTAAAAATGGATAACTTTTTAAATAATAAATACAACGAAATTAAATAAACGTCTTGTGGTGGCGGGGTCCTAACTGGGACCCCACTCACTCCACCCGGCGCGTCTCTAAGTGTGGGAGGAAACACAGCATCACCAACAAGCGCCATAATAACAAATATATTTATTCAAGTTCTCAACAAACACTTAAACAATCACAAGTTTAACTATAAGAAGAAACATAGGAGTGATCTCTAGAACGTCGATTAATCCTAATACTCAATTCTAAGTAAACCCGACAACCTGAAATGGACAAGGAGAACAATCACTAATGAACCTCAGGTCTGAATTACTTTTAAATCTTCAATCTAATAATTTAATCTCATAAATTACACCTTTTAAACGCGCGCTAAGTTCGTGAAGTAATTCTCCAGTGTTCAACTTACTTAACAGCTTCACGGCTCCTTCTCCTATCTATATCTACAAAATCTAGACTTTATATAGTCGAACTAATTAACATATATCTATCTCGTGTTTTTCCTGAAAGGCTGTGAATTAGTATAAATGCTAGCCCAAAGTTTCCCAAGAGGATAGTTAGAATATCTCGCGAATAGCCCACACTAGAAAAAAACGGATTTATAAAAGGTCTTAATGGCCCGATATAAATTACGTTGAAAATTTTTTATGACTACCCCTATCCCAATGATTATTCGACCCCCGTTTAAAATTATCACTCGGACCCCTATTTCTAATCTGATTCCGTCCACCACGATTCTCGAACCCGTGATCATTCCTGTCAATATGGTTCCTGTTCTCGAACCCTTGGTTAGCATGGTTCCTCTGGGGTCTAGTCCCATATGAAGTTCTATAACCAACTCTCCTATTATTTTGACGTTCAACTACCCTTGCATCTCTCCAATTTCTACTTGTACGACTTTCGGTAGACCTCCTACTGACATCCCAAACTCGTCTTTCACTATTATTATTACTCGAACCCTGGTTGTCTCTCCTCAAATATCTATCCTCATATTTAGTGATCATCTGAAGTAACTGCAATTGAGAAGTTGGATTTCGAATCTCTATGTACTCCATCAACTGGGGTTCCAAACGGGCAATAATGTGATCGATTAAAGTTGTTTCCGACATATTTAGTACCAACCTTTTGTGTATTTTGAGTAAGTCGTATATAAAGTATGATGGAGCCTGACCGTGACCCTGATACGATGAATAGAGAACCTGACTTCCAATTCAGTCTTATTCCTAACCACTGGGAAATTTCCGTCAATGCTTCTTTTAATTGCGCGAAATCCGTAGCATTCCCCTGTACTAACGATGACCCAAACACCTCGAACCAGTCCAAAGCACGTCCTCGGAGACGCCCTTTGAGATAAGAACATGCCAAATTGCTTGGTATCTCATAAAATTTAACATTACTGTCAATGCATTCTTAAAATTCCTCCACGTTCTAAACTCCTGAGAAACAAATATCAGGCAAGAGCCTAAAATTCGATCCGACTCCCATCTCGGGGTTAAGGGAGATATGTCCATTGGACAAACACGTTGAGTGCCATTGTGGTGGCGGGGTCCTAACTGGAACCCCACTCACTCCACCCGGCGCGTCTCTAAGTGTGGGAGGAAACACAGCATCACCAACAAGCGCCATAATAACAAATATATTTATTCAAGTTCTCAACAAACACTTAAACAATCACAAGTTTAACTATAAGAAGAAACATAGGAGTGATCTCTAGAACGTCGATTAATCCTAATACTCAATTCTAAGTAAACCCGACTACCAGAAATGGACAAGGAGAACAATCACTAATGAACCTCAGGCCAGTACTGAATCTACTATCTTAAATCTTCAATCTAATAATTTAATCTCATAAATTACACCTTTTAAACGTGCGCCAAGTTCGTGAAGTAATTGTCCAGTGTTCAACTTACTTGACAGCTTCGCGGCTCCTTCTCCTCTCTACATCAACAAAACCTATACATATATAGACTTTATATAGTCGAACTAATTAACGTATATCTATCTCGTGTTTTTCCAGAAAGGCTGTGAATTAGTATAAATGCTAGCCCCAAAGTTTCCCAAGAGGATTAGTTAAAATATCTCGCGCGAATAGCCCCGTCACAGTCTCATTAAAGTAATGCAATTAATTAGCGATACCAGTGAACATTTTGGAAGTTTTTTTTAACTCTTTATAAGACCGTGGTATAGGTAACTTTTCCCTAACTTTCATTAACTTTTAAATGTCGGTGTTAAGCTATTTTCGCATTTATGATTTGTGCAGCTAGAACTGCTAGCAAGACAACTGATTTCTGGATTTTGAAGTCGTACACGCAAAAAGGCGATCAGTTAGATTTCTGAGCAGTAAGAAAATTTTTTCAGATGACTTACGATTGATGTAGTTGGTGACCATATGCCAATTGTACAAAAAACATATACATGTTGCCGTTTGTGTTTCACTAAAGAACATGGGCAGTGAACAAGTTACATTTGTACAGCTTACAATGTCCCACTAAGTGTTGATCCTTGTTTCCTGAAATTTCATCAAAAAATATGTAAAAACTCTAAAACGTTTGAATACAAAATAAATCTGATTTATAAATCCTTTTGTTGATTTCAGTATTTGCAAAATATATTTTATGTATCTTATACAGTGTAGTATGAAAATAAATGCAAATATAAGATGTCCTGCCATTGATTATATATCTTTCAGGGGGGTGAAAAATATACTTCCCACTGAATTGGCGTTAAAAAAATCAAATTGATTTTAGGTATGAAGCTAAATGAGTTCCTTTCACAAATAAACCTTAACCTTATATAAAAATATTTTGATATAAATTTATTAGGAAAAAAAATGGCCCTTAAGATACTTCTACATTTTTATCATATTGTTATGTAAGATACATGTAATTGAACTTGTAACTGAAGTAAAATAAGCGAATTCTAAAACTACATATCATTCTCGCGCAAAATTAGTTGACATTCGTTCCCATTCTTCTTCCTAAAGCCATATATTTAACTAATCGCCACTCAGATCAAACGCCAGTGAAACAAAAATATAAATCTACCTAAAAAAAGAAAGAAGAAAATCGGCAGGCTAAACATCGGGGTCGGGAATTTATATCAGTAGCACGCAAGAAATGACAAAACGAAAGGAAATTGCAATGGAGTAAAGAAACAAAGAAAAACGTTCTGCTTCATCGGTATCTCCTCTGCAGCCAAATGTCAAGGGGAGGGGGCGTATTTTTCTTCTCAATCTTTCCCTTCCCCCACCGATGAAAGTGCTTCTCCTCTTCGTGTTTTTCCTTTCTTTCTTTTTTTAATTAAAAGAAATCGCTATTATTCTTCCTTGAATTTTTCTCTAGATTCAATGACGCAGAAATGAAAGATGCCAGGCTGTTTTGAGAATTCCTATGAGATCCTTAAATGTTTTTATTTTCTTTTAATTTTCATTGGACTTTTTTTTCTCGTGCATTCCTCCCATATTTCTCCATTACTGTTGTGATGTAGGGGATACTGAAAAATTTCAGACTGTGGATAAATTGTTGAGAAATTGCGATCGAGTACTTAGAAACATAGTAAATTAATTTTTTGGTTTGAAAGTAATGACATTTCAGTAGCGGTCAGATGTCACATATTATTCTAAAAAGTAATTGTTCTTACAACCATAAATTGTTCTTGCTTTATGCTCTCTAATTTCGAATTGATTTCGAAAACAATCTTAACGGACAATTGAAATCTGACTAGTTTGATTTAAATCTTACTGAAAGTATATAGAGTGGACAATAAAGCCATTTTCTAAAAGCTACAAAAATAATTGTAGGTATAATTTAGAAAAGAAAAAATCTAAAGAAAAACAACCACACCTATAAAAATGACTACGAATAATGAAGGCAAATATTTTAAATAGTTTGAAAAGTATGTTATGTTGCTAGAACATCCAAAGTTATGTTAAATGTTAAGATACACACTTTGAAATAATTTTTTCCAACGCTATAGAGGAATGCATAGAAAAAGAGAAAAGAATTTTCAATTTAAGAAAACTGTGGTAGTATTAAGCAAGTTGAACGTTCTTTATTAGGAAAATTATTTTATCTGTCAATTCATAGAACCCAAAGCACAATATGCTTAATAAATTATATATGAAATCTCAGAAGGGGTTTTTAATTTCATCTGTACGCTAAAATCATGGCATGTTTCCAGGGTTTGGGTATTGGCGTGGGACTTGATTCTTACATTTACTGCTCTGGATTCAGGGGACTTTCTCTTCTGGAGACAGATGACGCAATATTTACTAGAGTTACTGTGGATTCATTGAAGATTTCATACAAATTTTTTTGAAATATTATCAACGAATAAGGTCTTCCAAATGGTGCTTTGGTCACTTCTTTGCCAATATTAACAATGCAATAAAGCAGTTTGAGGTCACTTTCAACAAGGTGAATGGCATGTCATATATATGTTATAACTTCAGTCTTTTTGTTTTAGTTTATAGATTAACATGGGTGAAATATGTTCTTTTTCTGCATATACATTTACTTATTTTACTAATAATCTGAGCGATTTCATTGTGAAAGTCCGACGCTTGATGCAATAGCGATCCCTCCAACACTGAATGAACAATTTTGGGCGTTCAACGCGGTAGTGATTAAAGCGCCACAAAAAATCCTTTACATTAATTACCAGTTTTGGAACTAATATCTTTGCTACATAATAGTGCAAATCTTTTTTTTTTAAATTAAGCTTACTCGTGTTTTTAATACCACATAAAAAATTTAATATATTTTTTGGTGCATTTTAAAAATTGAAGTAAGTTTGCTATTCTTCTTCCCTCTTTGATGAATAAGAAAATGCTTCACAATATTTTTAATTCATAAAATAACTATTCTTATTTTTTGTGCGGTATAATTTCTGCAAAATACTGGATCTAAGCCTGTGACGCATCTATACGCGTCCTTCCATTAACCCTTTTGGGAAATCTTTGGGCTATGAAAATCAACAAACCTTTTCTGAAGAAGAAACCGTGATATGCTGATTAAGTCTATTATATATAGTTCAGTTTTGCTTGCTAAGAGTTAGATAAAGTGAGATAAGAGTTGGAGAGATAGATGGGAGAGAGTTAGTAAGTCAGTGTAATAGAAGAGAGATAGAAAGTTAGAGTTATAAAGAGAGAGATAGTTATATAGAGAAAAATTGCTATTTTATTGAAGTTACCGAGATATTGAAACGTTACAAAGTAGAAGATAAGAAGGCTATCTACATTTCAGGTATTAGTCATATTTATAGCGTGATTTGATATTTAAATTATAAAGAGATTTAAGTGACAATTAGTCACATAACTACAGTTTAAATCAAATATTAAAGTGGAAGATTGATTAATAAAAAGTGGATCGATTTATTAAAAGTATTCTCCAAACACGCTACTCTCGTCACTTAACCCCTCGCTCTCTGCTTCGAAACATCTTATTTAATCTGATTAATTGATTTGTTTTTGAATTAATTAGTGTGCTGAATAAATAATTAAAAATCATCATGTCAAGTCGTCTTTCACTTCCTCCCACACCTTTAACTGAGTCACAGGTTAGAGGTGTTACAAGCGTACCATTATTGCTATTCTATTATTTAAAAAAATCAATTATTTATGCTGAAATGTTAAAAGAGGGAAATATCATTAAAATAAAAAAATATTTATCATTAAAATAATAATTATCATTAAAATAAAATATTTTTTCAAGCACTAATTTCCCCTATTTCGGTTTGGTGTTTAAAGGTCTGTATATTACAAACTAGATAAATCGTCATTTGCGATTATCACTAAATTTATTGTTGTTTTCGTGCATCCTATGAAAATTCTGATAACCGATTATATACCTAAATTACTATTAGCTTTTATCTTGTTTTTGTTTTCTTATTTACAATTCTTAGCATCATTCATGTTATGGAAAATAATTTTGTTAGCTCGTAAACATCCTTTTTTCACTACCAAGAATTTTTCAATGATAATACAAAAGAAAATGATTTTTACTCGACTTAAAAATCTGATTATTTTATTCATGGGAAAAACATTTTTTCGCTTTCAAATGTCTTTTATGCAAAACAATGACTTTTGTACAATAGCAATGTTTACTTAAAAGGAAAATTATCAAAACATTTGAATTCCAAGAAATTCTAATAAATAATCAAAATACTACATATCTATATGTGCATTCTCAGAATTGAGCAGTAAGCTTTTTATCTTTTTTGATCAATTTACTCAGCTATTACTTTTGAATAACAAAGTACAAATTCATCCCTGAGAAACAAACTCATCATGCTTCTTTGGGGAACTTATGAATCAATAATTTCAATATCTGCATTGTTATTCTTTAAGAATGTTGATTACTTAAAAATATTTCCCCTCTTTTTCAAACCATGTTATTATGAAGAAATTTTTATCCTGCACCTTCTACCTTATATTCCTATGGCAAATAAAAGGTCTAACTTTTCTTAGCGAGCAACTCATATTTAATAATTCAAATGCATATTTCTGTATTTTTATCTTACATTCATTAAACTTTTTTTACAAAATCTAAAATTTTTACAGACTATTTATTATGAAAAATCACAACAACTAAGAAAGAAATTTAAATGCTTTAGAATTTGAATAAAAGATTAATTCTGTTAGATATAAAGTTCATCATTCATTTCATATTTTATTCAAGAGAACATGGTACGATTTGCACAAAATTTTTTAATTTAATAATTTTTATAATTTTTAATTGTTTTTTTATGTGTATGTATGATGCAAATGATTATGTGCTCAAAATTCCATAAAAAGCTAATCATTTAATTTTTTAAGGAAAAAACTTATGAAGTGATTTTAAAATATTACTCTTCCTATAAAAATTGACATACATATATGAAATTTGATTTACGAGAACGTCAAACTATGTATAACAAATGTTAGTATGAGTTTTGCGATAAAATAATTGGTATTCGTACAATACTTCTTTTTGTGAATGCTTATTGAAAATTCCTTTAAAAAATGTGTAAATTCTAAATTTAATTACCTTTTTAAAAATAATTACCTCTTTGTTTGATTTATGCATACCAACTTTTTTTCCATGCACTATTAGCAGCACGTGAAAAAACTTTCCAAATATTAGACACAATAGAAAAAAAAGTCTTATAATTTTGAATGAAGACAAACTAGTAATTATATCTTTCTAAGATAACTCAGCTTAAAGTTTTGATTTGCCATTGGAATGTGAATAAAAACAAACATAAAAGTTATCACAACTCTGCGTTTTTTTAAACTTAGAGCTTTCAAATTTTGTGAGTTTGTAGAAAAGTATATAAAAAGAAGTTTAAACTAAAAAAATTAGATTTGATTTTTTTACCGATTTTTGCCATTTGAATCGTACTGTGTCTCCTTAAAATTATTCAAAATAAATGTATTAATTCTCCATAATTAGTTGACAATTAGTAAAACTAGATTTTTAATAAGATTTTCTTGTGATAAATTCCTTGGAATAATTGCCTCCCTCCTTAAATGAAAATTAATTATAAAAATAATTTTTGAAGTTCATAGAATATATTTTTTGATCAATGGAAATAAAATAGTTATTAAATTAGTCTCTTACTAATAGTGTCAAAAATGCTTGCAAAATGTGTATTTGATGATACTGTGGTTTGTATTATTAACATCATCCATCGGTTGATATAAATATATTTAAGGTAGATATATATACACTTATAATTTCTGTATTCACATTACATTTTCAACTGATTGTTAATCATAAATTAACATCCAGGGGAAAATGAAATGAATCTTAGCTACCAATTTACAAAATATTACAGGGAAAAAAATCCCATTACATTAAACAGAATTTTTTAACCATCACTGTTTTTAGAGATAATACATGAAGATGAATAAGAAAAAGGGCAAAATATCTTACATCCATATCATTGCTAGTAATTGAATTATTTTAGAGTATAAGTTCTCGATCTTCTATAAAACTTACGAGTGTATCATAAATAAAACATATGTCATATGAGGTATATATACAAAGGTTAAAGTTATGAGATACATAAAAAAAAGGTTACATGTCGTAGCATTTGAAAACCTGTTGTGGAGAAATTTTGTTCCCCCAGAGTGAAGAAAAATAGCGCTACTTGCCATACAACTTGTTTGCGGGTAGGCAGTGAAACAGTGAAAGTTCCCAGATGGTTCAGGATAATTGAAAGGTCAAGAACTTAGGAAATTGGTCTCGTTTGGAAGTGCGAGCCGTGATTCGAACTTATGGACAAAAAAATGTGTCCGCCATCTGACATCACAGTCAAATCGTGGAAGTTTATGGTGAAGAAGCAATTAGCAGACAACATGTAGCGAAATGGTGTCACTCTTTTCAATTAGGAAGACAGTATGTCGAAAACTACAATGTGGCAGGGAACGGCCGGCCAAGTTGTTCAACTGGAGAAATCAACATGGCACGAATTAAAGAAATGATTCAAAATTATCGATGGGTAACTCTGAGTGAAATCTCGTCAGAGCTGGGACTGAGCTAGGGTAGTGTGCAGCATATCGTTTCTGAAGTGATGAGATATTCCAAGACAGTGCTGTGAAAACATCCGCCGAGACCTGGTTCAATGAACAGGGACCTGATTTCTACCAAGACACGTTAAACACGATGGTTCTACATTCTGATAAATGCCTAATAGACTTGGTGATAATGTCGAAATGTGATACGTACGTATGCTTCTTAATTTTATTTTGTATGTTCTGTCTATCGTTAATAAATATTTCTTTATTCTACTTGTAAACTTTTTTTTCTGATCACCTTTCGTATGTCTATCGACTTTAAAATTGCATCTTCTTCTCAAGACATCATCAAGGAATTCATAATATTTATTGATTTTCTTAGAAATATAATCACAAAATTACAAAAATTCAAAATACTTAAATATATTCTGAAAAATTATTATTTATTTTTAAAACTGATACCATTTTTCTGCGTGTGTTTGTGCTCCGTTAATTTTCAATGAACGTAACTTTTTGCGAGTACTACTTACGTCATTTACATGCATGCATTTCAGCGAAAGGTTTCATCGCCAACCATCTCTTTTAACAAAAAAACGTTACTTTGTCTGGAATATGTAAAGGCATTTAATGATTCTTTATTCTTATATAAAGATGCTTGTTTTATTCATATATATATATTACTATTATTAATGCTAATAATTCAAAGAATTGATTAAAAAACTATTAAAATATATGTAATCCCTTGAAGGGGTTATTTTATTTATATCACTAAAGATTTTAGTTAAAAAATTCTGTTCATAAATAAGATTCATCCTATCCAAAGATTGCATTGAAATAAGTACTATAATCCATTTCCAATACATTGAAATATATACGTTCCAATAATCTAAGAATGTGTATGGAATATAATTCTAATGTACCTCACAAAATTTTCATATGGCATCACCAAGTAAAGCAATAAATAATAGTAAAGAAGGATGGTTTGTAAGTTTACCACAATTTATTTAAATGTCCTTTATGAAGTATCTGCTCAGATAATTCGTCAAACTGAGAAAAAAATTATTTTAATAAAAGCGTTTTCCATATATGCTCCATTTTTCGTTGAAAATGAGAAACCATGAACTGTTTTCGTTAAAAAAACTATAAAGGAAACGAATTCTATTTTTAGGTTTGAGTAATTTGTAACGTTAAGACTTCTGCTTTATAAAACCATGTTTAGTCGGCCTTGCGTGACCAAAAATACGGAGTGAAATCTTTCACGTAAAGGTTTTTGAAGTCTCTTCATGCGTGACTACAGAGCATTTAAAAACGTTTCTCCTTTAACTACAAAAATTAGAACTTTGTTCCATGTTCTTCGAAAATTAAAAAATGCAAACATTAAGTATAAAAAAAAACGATGGAGAAGAAAACAGAAGATGAGATGATTTCTTGATGTAAGCAAACACTGAATTACGATATGTGTGTGAAAAGTATTTTGAATTATTCTCCATATATTTGGGAAAAAAACGTTACTCAAAGAAATCTGATGATGAATATCGATAAAACATTCGATTTTTATCCAACTGAACTTAGAAGTAAACTTTTTTAAAAAAATTTTGAATTTTTGATTATTTCTTATCGACGAAATGTTCCTCACTGTGTTTTTCAATGGATTTTAAAACAATGGACTTAAATTTGATTCTCTCAAGACGCTTGAGAATTTTAAATATTCAACCCCCTTTTTGACCTTTTCTGCAGCAGATTTGCCAGATACAACAATCTCAGAAATCCATCTTTATAAAACCTTTTGTATTTTGCATAAATTAATTTATTTGGACATCTTATTTTAAAATCATATTCAGCTGTCCTACAGATTAATCTACAAATTTAAAATTTTATTATGAATTAATCCTTATTCTCCAGTAGATGAGCATAGGCAAGATCTTAACCGGTGCTGCTTCAATTAAGCTGCTTGTCGACACCTCGTTGCTCTCACATTTACTGAAGTCCCATTGGGCGGTAATGTTTATGTACTTTAAATCTCTATTGCACCTCAAAGTTTTTTATTTTGGATTTGATACACTAAGCCAAAATTTCCGCTTTGACTTAGTGTCAGTTTTGTAAGATGGAATTCAACTCAAAGGTAATTCCAACTTGCAAATGCCGTGGTAGTACCGCTGAAGACACACAATGTAGAGGGTGTCAATGCACATTAAAAATATTGAGGCTTTAATGTCTTCCCGTTAATGCATCGTTTTTCGAACTCAGGGGCACGCCTCCCTAAGGGGGTCTGATAACCCTACAAGAGGAGTGGGGGGAGTGATTGAAAAGCCGGAAACGAAAGATAATTTAAAAGAATTGTTAATATACTGAAAGTAAACAAACAAAATGTATTATAATGTAATAAAATACACAATATACTTATAAATGTATCAGTCCTGCTCAATGTATTTAACAATTCTAAGTTAAGAACAAATTTAATAAATACCAGTGACTCCATGAGCTTGTCATACATAAAACTATATCCAAAATTTAACATGCATCTTGATAATTTGTACGGTTTATAATTAATCCCTTAACTACCGATTACGTTTTCTACGTAAGCGTGCGTATGTGATGTATTGCGAGGAGGGAGAAATAGGTAAGCAAATTCCCTGAAATTAGTAAATTCTTCTCAAACAATGTCACGGTCATTTTATTAAATTTCAAAGTCAATTCAAATAATTTTATTGATAGTAGTGCACAGAAAAGGTCGCAATTTGAAAAGACGTACATATATGTGCACTAGCTGAGTGAGACGCTTATATACGCCAGGAGCACTTAAGAGGTTAAAGTCGTATTGTGGCTTTAGTGTGTCAAAGTATATTATTATGAAATTCAATACATTGTTATTGTATAGGGAGGAGGGTGAAGATTACCAACATTTAAATGCAATTTCCAAACTAGAAACCTGCTGCGTAACTTTCCTCTTACAAAAAGGTTTGATATATCGTCTTTCTCCTGCGTCGTTCGATTGTGCTCAAATTTTAATCATTTGCATATCCCAGCATTCTATTCCTTTCTTACAAATTTGAAGTTTGCATCATCTGTTCTTCTTGGGATAGGAATTTTAATGACAAACTGGGTATATCGCTTCCGTGAATGGATCTTTGCCTCTTTATCTTTTTTTTTTTTATTTTTACTAATATTATTGTTATGAATTAATATTGATTAATAATTGGTTTATATTTTTGAGAATTGCATGTAAGTCTCTCATTTTCGTTGAAGCAATATAAGACATCTAAATTTTCAAGAAATAATTCTATATCTTTCTTTTTATGTCCCATGATAGTTGTGTATGACCTTATCACAAAAGAAGCTATGTGATGATTTTAAGCAATTGAATGAAATGGAAACATTTAAGAAATTTATGTAAGTGACACCAACATATATATATATACTTTGCAGAAGAAAATAGTGACTGTGTGTGTGTGATCAATCAAAAAAAAATTGCCCGCAGCAGAAAATTGTTTTGGAGAACAAGAAAAATCAAATTGTTGATTGGAGCCTCAAACAGAAATTCTACCAGAAAATTGTTGCAATCACAAATAACAGATTCCAAAGATTATTTGGTGTTCTATTGCACTAGGAAAAATTGCTGAGCGAATCAAAATTTTTAGATAAATATTTCATTGAAAAATTATTTTTGGCAATCGTGAATATATATAAATAAATTTGTAAAGTTTAACTGTGCAATATTGATATTCCAGAACTTACTCATAGTTCAACAGAAAAAGTAAAACCATTTGCATCCGTACAGTCAAATAAGAATTCAAATGAATATGATTAGATACTTACTATTTGTAACAAAATAAATAGTTCTTTACACAATTTAGAAAAAAGACTCTCGTTTGAATTGAAATATAGAGAGATTGTACCTTTGACCAATAACAGAAGGTCACGAGGCTCAATGAATCTGGATTCTATCATTATCCAAATTATAGTTTCATGGCGATCAAAAGAGAAACTTCACTCTTACCAGTATCAGCTCATTATACACTCACTTCCAAAAAAAGTTAAGCACGGAGAGGAAAATGCTAATTTCGGAAGCCAATCAGAATTGAAGAGGATGCAATTCTCTGCAGAGGTAAGATGGAAGTATGCAAATGTGCTAGATAACAGCGAATCGTGCTTTCATGTCAAGAAATATGCAAAAAGGGTAGTCTTATAAGAAGCCAGCTTTATAAAGGGTAACAGAAGTTGATTGTAAGTGCTGATAGAAGCTGTTTAAAACTTTCGTACAATTTGTTTTGAAGGCATACGTGTTTCTATGACTTCCAGAAAACGAATGAAAGATTCTGAGAGCTGGCGTGCTATGGGGCGCATTGAAGCAGGACAGTCGATCACAGATGTTGCTCTTTTCTTTGGTGTTCATCATTCTGTAATTTCACGTTTATGGAAACAATTCCAAACCACACAGATAGTTGTCCGAAGGTCCGTAGGCGGTCGCCGAAGGGTTACAACCCCCACGAAAGATCGATATATGCTATTGAAGCCAAGCGGAATCGCAGAGTGACCTCCACACGTGTGACATCTACGGTTTCAGCGTCCATTGGTAAGGCTCTATCTGCAGCTACTGTACGCCGAAGCTTACATATGAATGGACTGTATGCCCAGGTACCTCGAGTTTGTGCTCCTCTATCCGTCCAATCAAGAAGGGCACGATTAAAGTGGAGCCGGAAATAGGGCAATTGGACTGTGTCTGACTGGGGCAATGTCATGTTTACTGATGACTCAAGATTTGCTCTGGAGCCAGATGACAAGCGAATAAGGATATGGCGTAAACAAGGAACACGCAATCAGCTCCAAAACATCACCGAACATCACGCATTTTTTTAGTTATGATTATTAGAAAAGTTTTTTTTTTTAGTTCTTACTTAAAATGAAAAAAAAGCGGCTATGTTTTTATGCAATAGATATATCTTCAATGAATGTTGCTGAAGAATAAAACAGAGAGAGATCGTTAAAAATACTTTTCGTAATTGAACACTCCATGATTAGTTGGTCAATAACTGATAATTATAATTACTATACGTCCATTATTGTTTTTCGATTCAAGACTATAAATTTGATCTTTAATATATTCTGATATATTCGAGATAATTGCATTAAATTTCTGATTTATATGTTTTATGGCATTAGGAATAAAACAAATATTTTTTTTAAAAATTAGTGCGTTACACTTTATTTTTTCGTAATTGTATTTAATAATCAATATTTTTCTGATTAACTTTTTACTTAGCTGAAATTTTTTTACACCTTAAATTAGGAAATGTTTGTAGATCGAGTGGTGTAAACATCTTTAAAAAGTATTCAGAAGATTTTTTTTGATCGTCAAGTATTTAGCAGACAATCACTTAACTTTAGAGGAGCCATATTTTAAAATCTCTATCAATTAGAAACCTTCTCGTAGAATTTTACAAAATATGAAATTGGAGCTCAGAAAACAATTTTTGAAGAAAAGGGAATCTACAACGAGGAAATTGTGTCCTAAAAATAAACTTTTTAGAAGTAAACTACATGCTGGTTAATCCATCAACGTCGTAATTTTTAACTTCCTTTTAGAATTAACTGTAACATCTAATGTGTTCATCTATGATAACTATGTAAATTCTGATGGATTTTCTTGGTATGGAAAATGTTTAAAAAACAATAAAATAAAATTTATTGTAGTTCAATGAAACAATCTAGTTGAGATTTAAGTATTACAACAGGAAAAATATATAAAAGAATAAAACTTGGAATTTTTTTCCTTTATTTTACAAATATGCACACAAAAAACTGCTTGTAATAATGAGACAAATTAATGAAAAATCGATTTATTAATACAGGAACATAAACGCAATTAATGAAGACTTCCTTCAAAAATAAATACATCAAAAGGAATAGCGTCACAATCACATTGTTTTACAGTAATCCTACTGTATAAAGGCACAAGTGGCACAATAACGTGTTTAATACAAAGAGACAAAAATGAGAAAATATCACTGTGCTATTAGAACAGAGTAAATATAGATTTCTTCAGTTCTTAGAGACTCAAAGGATATTAAGTCAAAACATAACTAGAACTGAATCACAATATTTAATGAGAGCTTAAATTTTAAATTGAAGATGTATCAGTTGAACAAAAATACTGATGGACCCCTAAGGAGTCTCATATGCTTCAGTCTAATAAAAAATGCAGTCGTGTACATAGCATGAAATGTAATCAGCTTATAGCAAGCAATCACATAGTTTATAATATTTTTAATTGAAGCTCTTTTATTTATTGGAAATTCATATATAAGAAATTTGCAATTTTAGCTTAAAAACACTTTATAAGAAATACAAATATTTTTATAAAATTCATATACATGTAGACAAATATATTTTTGAGGTATACACATTTGGAAACTTTGACATGTATGCAAAGAATAGTTATATAAAATATTTAAATAAAACATATAATTAGTGTAATTTTTTTCTATGAAAAACAGTCAATTGAAATTGAGATCTAACCACACGTCTTCATTTAATTATGATAAATAATTTGTTTAAATTATTAAATACTTTTGTGTCTTATAATATTTACCTGTATTTGCATTCAATACACAAATACGATGAACATATATAAACACTGAACAAAATAACATGGAAATGATTCATATGCTAGATAACTTATTCTAATAATAAACAAACACGTAAAATCACAGAACTATATGGTATGAAAGTGAAAATAGCATACTGATGATGTTATAGCTCTGTACTGGAAATTTTTTCATTAGGCTTAAGGTACAAAGCTATTTAGGTAGAGAGAACTTATTGATTTAAATTAAGGTAGAAATATCGTTTGTATATCATTTAAAGTTCAAGAATAAGACTCTTTTCCCTTAAAGCAAAATACAAATATGTAATAGAAAAATCCAGCTGAGTATTTACAATTTTTATACATGGCTAATTTTCTCCATAAATACAAGGAACATTTAGAGCTTAACATAAATGACATTCTTTTCAAAATGCTAAAAGTCATTATTAAACATTCGTCTCAAAACAGAAATATTGAGTAGCATTACACATTCGTCCCTAATTGTTACCAAGCATTCCTTTTTCGCGTAGCTAAATGAAACACTAATGAATATGATATTGGAACGAAAACATTAAAAAAATATATCGAACAGAAAAATGATTTTTTCTGTCACTCTAGTCTATGGAAGTCTTTAATAAAATAATGTTTTTAAGTAAATATCAATTCTCTATAAAAATGTTCTCGTCTTGTTAGACGTCTGAATAATTAGACCATAAGCATGGAATGTAACTGAACGAAAGATCTGACGGATTTCCGTTGCACTTATTATTTTATAAATGAAAATGTCTCGAGTCTGTTGATTGTTTCATTAGGACCAGCTAGTGATGATATTTCAATTCTTTAAATAAAGGGATTCAAAGATGAGAAAAAAAATACATTCTTAAATCTCAACAGAATTCTCTTCATTTTCTTTGTATATCTTTGGTGGAATGCATAAGAAAGCTGGATTTTAAATTCTGCAAGAAAAACAGGAAAATATATTAGATAAATTAAATTTAAAAATCAGAACAGTATTTTAAAATGAAATTTACTAAGAACAACTAGACACATACAGCAAGTCTTCTCTCAAACAAAAATCTCTCACGTAACTTTCATGAAGCAGTAACCTTTAAAATTTGAGTTCCTGTGACCATATGATATTCACGGGACAACTGAGAAACTTTTGCATTCTTGTTATCCATCATTGTATTGGACAATATCCATCTTCATTAATCCCTGTGACTTTTGGACCATATAACGCAGGCCTTTTTCCCATGGTCATAAGTTACAAGCAACACTGGACGTTACATAATAATCCGCAAATGAGACCATATTGTTTCAAGTATTACGACGATACGCCGACTCACTTCAGTATCCAAACGATGTTTATTCATTTTTACTATTTGATTTTCACAAAACGTTTTGGTGAAAAGAGCATACAATGAAAGTCACCGAAGTGTGAGGACGAACAAAACGTTCAAATTTGCACGTGTTCTTACAAAGTATTTTTCTCTAAATGCATGGCCAACATGAACTTGTACATTTATGCAATCTGCACTAAATTTGCATCTTCATTTGTGAATATATAAGTATACATACATGTACTTTAAAGTAAAAGAAGGGACTCATCAAGGAAGAGTAATCTGAAAGGGACAAAAATCAGTAGATGTGATGTGCATGCATCGAAAACAAAACGTTAACAGTATCATTAAAAATAAATTTTTTATTCAGAAAATATTGCTACAAGTTCAACAAAAAAAATATTTATATTTAGACCAACTTCTAACCCGGATGCCAACTGTTATCTGGCTGGCAGTGACTCAATGAGTTAGAGGATGTCCTTTTACTTGGTTCAATTGGCGAAATCCAGAGGCTGTCGGCTCCTCAAAGCCCAAACGGGGTTTTTTTGGGGAGACATCTAGCGATCACGTGGCCAGGGAAGTATTAAAGAATCACGAAGACAAGCAGTATAAAATCGTGCCATGTGCTGCTGGGCATTATTCTGTTGAAATGCAAGCCCGAGAGTTAGTGAAAGAAAGTGCAAGGATTAAGTGCATAGTTGATAGGGAACTGTGAGCGTCACTAGTAGGATCATTCTGTTTTAGCATTTTGTAGCTACTTTTGGTCTGCCACTGCCTTTTGGAGGCTCTGTAAAACCATAATTCGTCTAGTTAGACGAATTATCAGTGGTGCAACAACCTATGAGGGCCTAGGCCTACTGTACCCATCTCAGTATACGTGACCACGGGTGCTGAGGTGCATGAGCACATGTTTCGGTCAGGTGGTCAGACTGACGCGAAAAACCTCAGTATTGAAAGTGCGTCGATTCCTACACATTTTGTTAAATGGTAGCACCGCTTCGACCAAATTTTATGCAATCCAATGATTTGTGACCTCCCTGCTTCCTGCAGACCAATCGGACTTCCTCTATCATATGGTGACATATGTTCATATTCTTAACGAATCAGTCTGAAAAGCATTTGTACAGTCTACGTGAATCAAAGGTACCACTTTCGGGTGGTTGTTATGCCCTAGCATTGTAATGTATTTTGTTTTGTACATTATCCGAATGTTCCGTTGAAAAGCCCTGGAGCTCCACGTTGTCCGCCATCATTAGCCGTGAAAAACAATTTACATATTTTATTGTAAGGAGTGATCGGATAACATCACATTTAATGTTATTTAAAAAAAATGAATCAATCGGTTAAATATGACTAAATTGAGACGACTTTGTCTTACCTCATAAGTGAGTCTTTTCAGGAGTGGCGTTCTTTAAATCCTCTTCAGGTGGAGGCCACAAAGAGACGCTCGTATAAACAGAATTCAAGGTTTTCAACATAAAAGAGGGTTTGAGAGTCTGAGGCTTAACCTAAAAACACCAAAATATATTATATAAAAAATTAGAAAATGAATTTAATAAACAATTAGATAAATTCAATTAGGATGAATAATTATAATATGAAATATTATAAGCCTTTGATATTTCAGCTGGTAAAAAAAGCTGACAAATATTGAAATAAACTAATATATACTCATTAAACTGGTGAAAGATATTAAAGTATCATAGTTCTACGTTTTGCGTGGGATTGAAGTATTTTGGAACATAATATGACTGTGTATTTGAAAAACCGGTCGTAGCACCTAAAAAATGAATTTGAAATTTAATAAAAATTACTGCTACTTTGTAAATAAGAGTGTTTCGTGATAAATATAGGTGAAAAAGATACAAGTCTAAAAAAAGTCATAAATCCTAGAATTGTTATGATATTTGAGAATATCTGATTTACTGCATCCGAAAAGTGTAGTCAAACTTTTCACAAAGCACTGACGATTGCTTGAAAATTCATCGCAAACTGTCAACGATTTTATAGTAAAATATGTTGCCAATTATGTTTTTTACAGAATTTTCAGAAATTTGTAACTGTATTGATATTTTGTAATAGAAAGCTTCGTTAAACACACACACACACAGTGGATACATCCCATGTATATTCAAAACGTACTTTGTCATTCAATAGACAAATTGCGTTAACAGAAATGACAGAATACATTAGCAACAGCTCCTAATATTATGTATAAAGCTTACCTTCGTCGAAACTTGCTTATGAAAGAGATTTATGTCCAAATGAAATGCTTATCTGTTGCTTAAGTATATATTTGCATTTCACGGATAACTTTAATCTAGATACAAAATGCAATAAACAGCTTATTATAACATTCTGTTAAAAATAGTTTAAATTTACAGTACAAGTACGGATATTTAAGGTGAAATTCCTTTTTATTGTTAATACCACAAAGTTTTCGTACTAGCAACATGACTTCGGGAAACCAGTTTCTAAGAATTTTTTCGGAAAGTTTACTGTTAAATGTGTAAAATATCATAATAATGTCTTTAAGGTATCCGACTACTTGCGATAACTTTTTTTTATAAAAAAAAATGGAGATATGGGGATTTTTGTTGTTGTTGTTTTTAGATTTATTTAGTACTTTTTAAGAAAAATATGCTAAAATTAAGAAGAGAAAAAGAAACTATTATTACTAAACTGGGAAAGAATTGTTAAAAATTTACAAAAAATAACATAAACGTGGCAACAAATTTTCAACTTTTCAATTCTGATGTGTTGCTATGTTATTCGTTTTTGAAATTACCTTCAGGATAAGAGATATTTTAATTTCTACAAAAACTAGAGCACTTCATCTTAGTTATTATATGAAATTGCTTAAAAAAACAGTGACTTTATTAACATAAGAGACGGTAAATCTTGTAATAAAACATTGATTGATTGATAAATCTGAAGGTTAAAACACTTCTACTATTATACAGAACATACACAAAAAATTTCAGTTAATTATTTTCAAAACTTTTTTAGTAATCACTGGCCTCGCTTGATCATTTTTTTTAAAAAAAGAACGCATTTCAAGTAAAACGCTTTTTAAAGTATTAACATCTTGCTTAAAGTAGTGGCATCTGCTTTTACTAAAGCACTTGGAGTTTTTGTTCAAGTGAACGGAAAATGATAAACTTGGTATTTTTAGAAAGCTAATAAGATGGCCTATAAAATAAAATCTTAAAAAATTTGTCAGTTTTTGGCAAAATTCACAATTTTAGGGTATAAAAAAGTAAAATTTATCACATGAGTTTCCAGAATTTTAAACCTTGCAGTTTTCAGATTGAAATTTCTGTTTGTATAGGTGAAATCAAAATCAAAATTCTTATGCAAGGAACGACACAATCCCGCTTTTCTCTTATGTCCTACTGGAATGCTCTAAACGTATCTTTTATATTTTAGGAATCCTAATGCATCAGATTTTAACTTGGAGTTGGAAAAGCAACCTTCAACGTGCACCAAACAATATTTCTTTTATTTCCTAAAGGCAAATGAGTAGTGATTACTTAATTTTGTGACTTAAATTTTTGTACAAATAATCCTGTACAAATTTATATTAGTGTTTATGGAACTTTACAATTAGGAGGGGAAATTATCCTTGAAAGTTAAGCATTATTTACTTATTTTGATGTAACTGAGTTCTTTCACTTTTATGATTAAAGTTCAGAACTCGTGTTTCTATTAAAACAGATTCATGAATTGCACAGTTTCCAAAAACAGAGGAAATGTGAATTACTTCAGACGGAAAGCAAAAATAGGTTATGAAAGATTTGATTTGGAGTAATTATCTAATATATTTTAGAAAAAAATTTTACCTTTGCTTTCACACACAAGAGAAGTACCACAGATGAAACCGCCCAAAGACTGCCTATGGCTATAGCTGTGATACATAAAACTTTGAACATATTAATAGGAGTCTGAACTCGTGTCTTGAAATAATTTGCGAACGGAATGTCTAACTGAGCTTCCTAAAAGTAACCAAAAGTTAAACTATAAATATGCATCATAACTTGCATGTATATAATTCTTAATATGTATTAATGATAAATTCTAATTCAAAAAAGAAGTTGAGAAATTGCAATTCAAAATTTAAAATAATTTCTCACCTCACTCATCCATAGAACTGGAACAACACTGTCACGGACGTTTACAACAGGGCTAAAAGGATGAGAAAAAATCTCAATTAGTGGATATAACTCTGAAAAACCAAAAAAAAAACATACTAATGTTAAACAATTTTGATAAAATAATTAATTATCCAAAATTATCAATAGTAAGTAATTTAATAATATATTTACAGTTACTAATATTTATGACAAAAGAGAAGAACTTAAATTTTCAATTTTATAAAAGTACCTCATTGGGGGAGTAATGTACATATTCCTATGTTTAGAAATATTATTATTAATTGCACACAACGCAATAAATTTCTTGTATAAAAAAATCACAAAAAAAAATATAAAAATTAACTATCAACATTTCATTAAATATTGCTTAATTCAAAAATACTGAATTAATTTTATTAATAGTTATTTGAATAAAGAAATTCTAAATAGTTAGGATTAAAATTCTTTAGAATATTAATAAATCGTTATTATAAACTTATCATTTTTCTTAGATATTTATATAGTTACCTCCTTATTTTAATATTAGATAGAATTACTTGTTCTTTTAGTTTTATTTTAACGGCAGTAGTTTTTATAATATTTAAGTACATTTATAATCCTAGTGTCCCTCAAGTAATGGTAGTATTTATACAGACTGTTTCATTTTTTATTTCTATTCTTTTCATATACTTCTGCTAAGTGCTACTATTCAGCCATTCCCATGCTTTGAATTTGCATATGGATCCAGAATCTGGCAATAACTTGTTTATTTAGCACGGGCTCTGCATTTTTTAGTGCAATTTTTAGGTAAGTTTCCTTTTTCTTGTCATAGATTTAGATATTCTACCCATCATTTTCAATAGGATTTTGCTCAGTATTATTAAGAGAAAAAGGGAAATGTTGGCTGGCCAAAAAACATGTTTAACCCCACTTTTATATAAATTATTTTCTAAATAAGAGCTATCCTAAGTCAGCATTGATTATAATACTGAATCCTTCATATATTTATATGTTTACAAATTCTATTAATTTTATAATTTTTAATTTCTAATTTCTAAAATCTTATGTCTGGTTTTTCTTGCAATTTCTTTTTTTTTTTTTTTCTGTTTTGATGATTATTGATTACTCATCTCTCTTTAGTAGAGAATTTTGACTATAGATATAAAATTATATTTTATATTAAAATTTCAAGAAACATCATTTTTATGAAAGAAAAAAATATTATTAAATAAGAATTATTAATTCAAAATTAGATCTTTACCTGAATTCCGGCAGTCTCCTAGCAACGCCGCTTAACTGAACACGAAATGCGGCATTGAGCACAAAACCAGTTGTCTGCAATTAATAAAATGACTCAATAATTCAATGTAATTATTAATTACTAAAATTAAAATATTTCATACAACGAGTTGCATCTACGTGTAAAATAGTTCATATCTCATTAATCATGTTTGAGAAGTACGATGTGTACTCTTCCATTGCATTCACAAAACAGTATTTGTGGAATCCATTACGAATGTGAAATGTGCTGAGTAATGCAGGGAATAAATTTAATAATTTTAATACAATGACCTACTTTGAAATATTTCTATATAAGATAAAAAATAATTACAAATAATATTATTTCAATAAGAAATAGTTTTTAAATCGAGAGCTATACTATAGAATTAAAATTGCATTGAATAAAAATGAATTTCTTTGTATATTTTTATAAAAATTAGCAAAATTCTTGGCACATTATCAAGAATTGATTCACATTGAGAAATATTATTTTGTTGAGAAAAGAATAACACAATCTCATACATTCAGTTAAAGAAGCAAAACTTTTCGTGCTGCCATCTATGAACACATCATAATATAAACAAACAAAATTTAAAATGTCCGAATAGAAATATTCAAAATATAAGTTTTTCTTTGGATAGGATAAAATTTATGAGCCATTTCTTGCAACAAAAAGTTCTTAAATTGCAAGTTATCTAAAAGGATATTCTTACATTGGCTTGATTGTTATTTTTAAAAATTTGATTAAAATATCACATTAATTAATTTTTAGAAATGGTTGAAATATGCAATTTTCGAGTAGAGAGGGACAATTACACAACAATTACAACACAATTAAATAAATTATAATATAAAAGATTTCTTATTATTTACAGGCTCAACATCGACATACGTCTTGTGTTTTTCTGGATTAGGATGAACACCATCAACTGCATTGACAAGTTCCTGATCTGCTTCAAGAAAATGCGGCATAGATATAACGTAGGGTGCACCTAGAAGAATATTGAAAACATAATAAACTGTGCACACAAATTGAATCGATTATTTTTCTATACGATAAAAATAAAGTTTTAATTTTTGCATACCAAAAGTGCATTGTATATTAATAACAATTTATTACATAAATAATTGATTTCACAGTATGGAATAATGTACTATCTACGTATTTAGCAAATAGGCTGTAAAATGCACTCACAGCAGCTATATTTATCCTTTATCTATACTGAGAATTCGAATTTTGTTTCAAACCCTAGAGATTTTATGATGACTTTTTGAAATCAATTGCTTGAAACGATCTCGTTATTTTTCTCTCATTCTATTTAAATAACGCTGACAGCAAAAAAAAAAGAGGTCCGATTTTCTCATTTAATTTAGTTAAAGGATCATTTAACTATTTAATGTGAAATACAGATAAAGAAAATGCGTTCTATGAAAGAAAATAAAAGTCCGTAATATTTAGAATGATAATTCTGCAATTGACTTTAGTATAACGAAATTACACAAGTTCGTAAAATGTGAACCAAAAAAAAAACCCTTAAAAAATTATTTTCCCCCATTTTTTTCTTTTTACTAAATCAACTTTATTCCTTTATTTTTCCCTCTATTGTTCTTTTATTAGAAGAAACCTAATAACAAAAAGTGATTTTGTTGACAACATGAAAGAGATAGTGAAGTGAAAAAAAGAGTGAAACTCAAGTTTTAATTTATTAAGAAACAATTAAAAGGTAACTAAATGATTCATGGCCATTAAAATTTAATGACAGTTATTTTAATACTTTGTTTCTGTGAAAAGGATTTTCGAAAATTTTAATATTTTTCTTAACATTTTCCGTTAGAATTTTTTAATATAATATTTTTTTACACATAAGCTTAAAAAATGTTTTGTTTTAACTTAACAATATATTTTTTTAATGTTCTAAGATAAATTTTTATGTTTGTTTTACGCAAAACTTTTATTCCTTAAATAACAGTTATATTAATTTCAAAATTAATGAATTTCCTTTTCTAATCCTATTGGTTGCAAAATACCAACAAATACAATAATTGTAAGAAAAAATTTGTTATTGGTATTAATTGTACCTTTTTTGCAATTCATAGGCATGATTCCAGACTGGCAGCTGCTTCCTTCACAATAGCACTTGTTATCGGGATTTTCTTCTCCCGTAGCGAATGTGTTGGATGCCATTCCAAATCTCAGTGTCTTGATACCATGAACTGTAACATCTTTCTCATATTCCAGAGGAATGGTTCTAAGAAAAAAATATATATCCCCCAAATATATATAAGTATCAATATTAACTTGCTAAAAAGTGCAATTTATGAATTCAAGTTATCTGACAAAAAAATTGTTTTGTACTTTAATTTATGCTCAAATTTCAAAAATAAAATGTATGCAAACTATCAAAAACTCTATTATTATGTTCAATGAGAAAAATAAATTTTGTCTTGTTGTCTGAAAAAAACTGTAGGTCAAAGGCCTGGAAGTATTATATTCTTGCTGTATAACTTTAAAAAAATGACCTCTATTCTTATTTCTTACGACTTCTTTCGATTACTTTGATGAAAAAGCAAATTTCATGCGACATAACTCACAATCCTCTCCTTCATCAGCTGTGAAGCAATAAACCACTAATAAACAACAAGGGCAGTCAGTAGGGTAAAAATCATGAAATGATCGATTTTGAGTTTTTGATATTTCTTAAATCTGTATTTCATTACCTTTCTAGGGATATAACATTTATGCCATATTTTCAATTAGAACTATGTCAAAATGACTTTTAAAAAATCATCAACTGGCGGGCCACGTCTCCTTTTGACAGATATTTGCCTTTTAAATATCCTGAAGCAATTGCAAAGCCTTCTTTTTGTTTATTCAAATGCAATTAACTTTAGATAACAGTTGACTGTTCAATTAACTGTATTAGTTTGGTGGTGAAATTTCGAGTTACAACATGTTTCCAAGTGTTTTAAAGTATTATTTCTTAGTATTTAAAAATTTACTTTCACAAGGTATGATTTTTTTCAAAACTACTATTTTCATAATTTATATTTTTAAAATTACGTTTAAAAAAATAAAATTTTTCTAAATTTACTGTATGTGAAAAAAAGCTGCAAATTTACATTTTATATTCCTTATGCATTCTTGTGGATACTGAAGTGATATTTTGAAAATATTACAAAAAAAAAACATTTAGCTAAGAGCACATGTGTCAAAAAACAAACAACTTTGAATAAATTCAGTGATGATAAATAAAAGTCTGTTTTTAAAAAAACTAATTTTTTTAAAAAAAATATCACTTTAGTATAAATATAAATGTTACTTTACTGTACAGACAAGTTTTCAAACTTAAATATTCAAAAGTTTCTGAATGAATTGTACATACAAAAATTCAGATGTGTAATACCATTTGTCGTTGCAAGAAGCTGGTTAAATACATAAAAATACCTAAATATCATGTTTAAAAACATAAAAACAGTTTTATTTTTGCTGTTTAAGAAATCATGTGTACAGTTTAGAGAAACTTTTGAAATTTAAAAGTCTTAGAAATTTATGTTTGCATGTGAACACACAAAACACATATGAAAACTTTCGAAATGATGTAAAATCATGTTTTTTCAAATGCACACCAAAACCATATAGATAAATTTTTTCCCATTATATTTATGATGATATATGCTCTACTTTGATATTTGTAATACATAAATGCTACAAATTCTTCTAAAATTTATAGAGATTTTGTGATAATAGATGTAAATTTTACAAAATATCTCGTTAAACAAAAACTGAAAAATGTTATGTATGTATTTTCTGAGAATTTGAAAACATTTTTGATGCTTTTTTTACTTAAAATATATTTACTTGATGCTAATGTTGAATAAAATGTGGCAAATACATGTTGGAAGTCATATTTTTTGTGATGAAGTGACATTTCATGTTAAAAATGCATTTTTCAAAAAGTTTGTTTATAAAAATTTATGTTCTTTTTTCTCAGAAAATAATGAAAGGATGCTCATAAAATTTCAATAAAACATAACTCATATGTATACTGAACATAACCATGTACACTGAAGTGAGCCTTTATAAATTTTCCCAAAATATTTTAACATATAGCATTTATCGTAGAAAAAAAATGAAAATTTTCAAGAAATTCATAGTAATATTTTTATGTTGCATGGTTTTGAAAAAACTTAACAATATATTTGAAATATCTCACTTCAGCATAAATATTAAAGTCTAATTAATATTCAGACTATATCAGAAGTCTTAATATTTAAGAGATTCTGAGAAAAAGTACACATATATATGTGATGATACGGGATGATTTTTGTCGTTGCCTGTAAAGCTTGTTATACACATAAAATTACATAAATTTCATGTTTAAAAACATAAAAACAGTTTTTTTGTTGTTTTGGATATCATTTATGTAATATTTAAAGAAACTTTTTAATTCTGATACTTTAAGAAATTGTGTTTACATGTGAATATACAAAGCACTAATGAAACTTTTCGAAATGTCATATATTCATGTATTACTGTCTTATAAAGATTATATTTTTTAATTTGTGTCTTCTTTTTCTATAAATTTATTTTATGCATGAACTGGAATTTTTTATTTTATATTTCATATATATTGTGTATACTGAAGTGAAATTTTTGAGATATTCCTCAGACATTTAGCTAAAAAGCAGATGTCGTAACATAGAAAAGGAAAATTTTTATAAAATTCATTATTCTACTGTGCAAAAATTACATTTTTAAACAGGCTGATCAATTTTTTAAAAAAATTTCACTTCTGTATAAAGATAAATGTTAATTTAATGCACACACAAATTTTTAAGCTTTGTGTTCAATAGTTCTTAGTAAAAGGTACATAAATATATCCAAAATGCAATGCCCTTTTTCGTTGCACAAAACTTGTTACATACCAAAAAATACGCAAATTTCATGTTTAAAAACATAAAATCAGTTTTCTTGTTGTTGTTTTGAATACCATTTATGTAATATTTTAAGAATCCTTTTAATTCTGATACTTTAAGAAATTGTGTTTACATGTGAATTTATAAAACACACGCCTTCACGTAAAAATAAAAGTAATACTAAGTTACATAATTTACGATAAACTCTTTAAAATGCTCAACGGATAATAATATTTGTCTAAAAACATTTTGTTACAATTTTTATTCCTATAAATTCAGCGAAACATCGTGAGAACATTTATAGTTAAATATTTTTTAATTTACTTCAGATAAAACTGAGGTATAAAATGTTTTGCATTTCCTTACATTTAATAACTCTTTTGTTACTATTTTTTAAATGTTGATATTCACTATTAGCTTATTATTATTTTATAAGATTTAAATCTAAAAAAAAAATTATATTTCCATTCACATTTCTGCTTCTAATTTCTCTTCTCTCGAAGAAGAAGAATTCTCTCTCGAAAGGTATGATCAGAGACGTCAAGCAGCGCGCAGGTCATGAAGTTTTCTACATGTTTGAGTACAGGTATGAAAAATGAGGCATTAAAGCAAGATTAGAATTTAGAAGCAATATCGTATAAGGTTCCCTTTTAAACTCACTTATGAAGACTATCTACAAATGAATCTGTCGAATTGATGAATTGCGTAATTTTAAAAATCTAGCCTAACTTTAACCTGCTTAGTTTATTCTATTATAAGTTTTTAAGATGTAACTGTCGAAAAGTAAATAGCATTTTGATTGAATTTCTCTTGAGTAATATAATTTGTAAATTGTGTGAAGTCAAATGGAAAAAATACTCATTTGATGTAGTTACAGAGATGAAAATTTCATTAATTCTAAACACAGGAAAATTAACATAGATGTATACTCCAACGAAAGGTAAGAGCGCAAATTCTCAGTAATAATAAAATAGGAAAACAAATATATGTTCTTTAAAAACAGTAGAAGATTAATAGGAATCAGTTTAGAACTGAGTTTCATTGTCTAGTTAATTAACGCATCCTTGTACCTTCTACAATTTTTTTTAGTAAAATATTTTATGTAAATTTTTGACCTATTTTTTATCTGACTATCAGATATCCATAGTTAAAACAGTCTGATATACGATTGCACTTGAACAAAAATAATTTAATTTTTTTAAACAAATATATTATTTCTGCTTTTGTTTACATTTATGTAACTTAATTTGGACATGGAAGTGTCGTTATTTTAATGTCTTCTAATTCTGTAATTTGTAGTAAATTTATTGCTAATCTCAGTATTAAAATATATTTTTAATTAATAAGTTAATTATATAAAATAAAATAAGGAAATAAATCATATTTAATAAAGGCAATTATAATAAAATATTTTTTTAGTTAATCACATTGGAATCGATTTTTATAATAATTCTTAATTACCGTAATTTATTTTCGTTGATTTATTTCATTTATTTATATAACTAATCTACACTCATTAATTACTTTTGGTATAATTAATTTAATCTTTTATAAGAAATTTAATTGTTTTAATCGCACATGCGCGCAATGAATTAGTTACAGCAATATCTATAGATGTACAATCAGATTATGATCATTATGATCATCGTACTGAAAACTACCTGATGAAGATTGCGTTAAAATATTAGCATTACACACCTGCATAAATTGGGATTAAATAAGCTCAGAGTGTGGTTTTGCGTTACTCCTGGAGCATACTGAACACCATCTGAAAAATCGGAAATCAAACGTCACTAAAAGTTACATTATAAAGAAAATACTTCAATTGAATTTATTACTAAGCTAAATCAAAATAATTTTTACCTGTTCCTCTAATTTCATTGCATGCATCCCCATTCCACCAGTCAACAACACTAAAAAAGCATAATAAAAGTAAGTGCAATAAGTTTGAATCGTAGAAAGAATTTTTCAAGTATTAATTAAAATTAATTTTTAATTTTAAATAATTAATTCAGTTATATATAAATTATTTTTGTCTAGTCATCTCAAGGATACATTTTATGGTAATCATAAGCAAATAACATTTTAGAACATTCCCTATTTAGAGATAATACTTTTTAGTCTGGTCTCGCGGTGGAGAAAGAAAGGAAAATAAAAAAATAATTTGTTAAGAGTTTTCTACCGTGTTGAGATGGAACAATCTAGTTAATCAGAAACATATCGAATATGTAACGTCGAACACAAAAAGTATGTCTAATAATGTAACACATGAATATTCGAAGAATTATTCAATGAATATTATATACAAAACACGCAAATTGTTAAAAATTCTGTCACAAAAGCTCTAAGATATATGAAAATTGTAAAGGATACAAATAACGATTGGAAAAATGAAAACTTAATTAGAATAACGACATTTTAAACTGTTTATCTTTTAACGGGCGTTTATTTTTTGTAATATAAAGTAAACCGTTTTTATATAAGTCGTATATCTTTATTGTGGAAGTGAAATACCAATTACACAATTCCCTATTAATGCAGAGTATTGCTAGGAAAGAAATTGTGATTATACATATCAATTTGTATATCCGTTCTCTATAAACATGATAAATTGGTGGGAAAGTAACTTGCGCAGATAAATTTCCAGTGCAAAATCTAGAGGAAGATAACTCGCCTCGAGCAGTGAGTCATTAAATAAAATTCCGCTGTATATTTATTGGTCGTATTCCAAACCCCCAAATGCCCCCCTCGTACCTCTGATTTGTAATTAGCCCACTGAAGGGGCCTCCAGTGTCAAGGTAATAGGTGAAGATTCGAAAGTGCTCTTTTGATCCAATTAGCTTCTTACCTGGTGTCAATTTTTTATTTATTTTTTTCTTCAGCTTTCGATTTCCAAAACTGACATTTCTATTTGAAGGACATTTTTTTCCGTATTTTAAAAGTCGACTGCACACAGTGTTCTTGAAATGGAAAATCCTAACCTCCACTAGTAGGTAATGCATCGTCAAATATTTAAGAATAAAGCTTAAAAATAAAGGTACGTTCGAGCACCAAATGACACCGGGAAAATGAAATTTTCATGTTGTAGCTTTAAATGTTAATGGAGTAAGTTATGATACATTCATTCTCATTTTATTTTATTCCTAACGGAGTATTACAGTTGTGTAGTATTAATCCATGACAGATATCCGATTCACCATATATTGCGTGAGACTGATTTAAATGGTTAAGAATACGTTCTTCACCCTATTATCTTAAACTTTTAATTATAATTGAGTTTCACTATTAACAATTAAAAAATAAACAAACCGAAAGCCGATTCATTGAAAAGGTGGGTGATTATAATTTTCAAAAGGTCACAAGGTGATTCTCCAAATGTCGAAAGAGAGAAAAAAAAAAGATTACTTCATTTTTATATCTAAGTGATTATTATTTACAGAACTAATACTCCTAATCGTTCCGAACAATAGAGCAGTGCAAAAAATTCATTTTCTACTCAAACGAAAATGACACACTTAAAAATCCTACCACAAACAAAATAGATGTACATCTTATTTGAATACAAGATTACCATGAATGTTTCAAATAAAAGCAAAACGTGCTTTAAAACATGATAAATAAACAAATAAGTTACTAAAATTATCTTCCGACACATGAACGTGCTGAATGTTTAGGATTGTATTCGGTTATTGTGGGTTGAATAGAAAGAAACTTTAAAAATGAATGGTATTCATATCAATAAATTGGCAATTAGTTTTAGGTGAATTGTTTGTACATCTTCACTATTTTTAGTTAAACTAGGGCGAGGTAAAACGACTGAATCCTAGAACTGATACTAGCCTCTCGTTATTGAATATTTCAAATGATTTTTTCTTGTGTAAGTAAAGCCCCCTCCCCCCAAAAAAATACACGTGATCTCTCAATAAAATGTAATTACTGATTTTTGTTTCAAAAATAATTATGGTTTGCGCGATAGATAGAAATTCATCTTGTAAAACTAAGTCGTTTTAGTTTTATCTAAAACCTATGTATTCAAATACTAAGGCTCATAACTTGGTTTCACACGAGTCTCCTAATAAGTTTGTCTGACCAACATCTACGTAGATCAAATTTAAACCTTTTCTCTGAATTTCTGTAAGAGATTGGTTGAAAATCAATAATACTATGGTCCCCCCCCCCTTAAAAATGGATAAACCATAGAATCAAATTAAATAAATAAAAAAATATGTATTCAATTTTGATAAAAATATGCATTTTTTGTGTTAAACAAATTACATGATATTTTCTCTTGATTTTTCTATTTCAATATTTTAATGTTTGTTTCGGAAAACAGTTTTTTCATCAAACGTAAAAATCACCCGATTGCGTAATTGAAAATTATTTTGCGTTCTAATCTTAGTTTAAAAATAAATAGTATTTGTTATGGTGTAAGTGTAATTAGAGTATTTGTGCAGAAGAAAATGTAAAAATAAATAAGAACATTTTTTACTCTGACTTATTTTTATTTACAACTTTTTCATTTATTTTTCATATTTATTTTGTTTTGATTTGCTATCATTTTATTTTTCACTTCTTTAAATTAAACTTTAATTTCCTCATATGTCTGTTTTTTAATAGAATTCAACTTTACTTCTTAGTCAAAATTAAGAAACATATCTGTAAATTATGAGGAAAAAAATAAAATCTTGGATTTTACATAGTAAAAAATGTTATAAGTATTTGGAAAAATTAAGCTCTCTCTTTTTATATACACTCATGGACAGAAAAATTAGCGCACCAAGAAGGAGTCGTCAAAATGAAACGAAATTTTACATACGTAATGACTACTTTGATATAAATAAATTATAAGAAAAACAAAGAAAAAGGATAATTTATTTCAGAGAAAAAGGCAAAAGAACGGAGGATTTAATACCCTGTTGAACTCCCTCTTGCGCGAACGCGATACGATCGGGCATTGAGGCATACAAGTTCTGTATGATGTCTTGAGACATTTCGTTCCATATATGCTGTAACCTTGCCTCTAGTTCGTTCAAACTCGTGGGATGCCCAAATCGTATTCGCAAATGATCCCAGATATGCTTTATTGGAGGCAAATCTGGGGATCGGGTAGGCCAAGGAAGGGTAGTAACAGTACGGAGACAGTCTTGTGACACCCTTGCCGTGTAAGGCCGAGCATTGTTTTGTTGAAAAATGGCTCCTGGGAGCCGTTGCATGAGTGGCAACACATGTGGTTGCAAGATGTCATGGACATACCACTAGGCTGTCATCGTGCCACGGATCAATACTAGGGGTGACCGTGTATTGTAGGCAATAGCACCCCATACTATCATACCAGCTGTGGGAGCTGTGTGTCGCTGTAAAGCAAAGGCAAGATTGAGACATTCACCACGGGGTCTCCACACACGAACACGATTGCCATCACTGCTGAGATTGAATCTGGATTCGTCGCTAAAGACGATTTGGTTCCAGGTACACTGCGGTCCAGTTTCCTCGAGTGCGGCACGACTCCAAATGGAGGCGTTGATGGGTGGGTGTCAAGGGCAGCAAACGTAATGTGCGCTGCGATCCCAAATGTCCTTCAGCCAGGCGCTTTCGTATGGTTCGAGAAGACACAGGGGCCCCTAGTGAAAGTGCTACCTGTGCCTGAATTGCGGCCGATGAAGCAGTTGTCTGTAAGTGTGTATTTCTTACGATGTGGTGGTCTTCTCGACGACTGGTCTGCCGAGGGCGTCCTTGAGCCTGGTCTTCATGTAAATGACATCTTTCGGATCCACTGGTCCCAACACCTCCTCACAACAGAATCAGAACGGCCTAATCGACGAGCTACTCGCCTAGCAGACCACCCTGCTTCCATCATGCCAATAATTCTCCCCCTCTCAAACTGCGACGGCTGCTCCTGTTGTCTTCGAAAACGGCGTAATGGCATGTCTACCTCAGCGCTTCCTTTGTAAACGATTCAGCACACTGAAACAAGGTT
This sequence comes from Trichonephila clavata, assembly GCA_019973975.1. Taxonomy (NCBI): domain Eukaryota; kingdom Metazoa; phylum Arthropoda; class Arachnida; order Araneae; family Nephilidae; genus Trichonephila; species Trichonephila clavata. The sequence goes on from BMAO01032054.1 coordinate 251,209, forward strand.
TGGTTACCTGTTTTATACTCCACGGAGAACGACGTTAAACGCCCTCTACCGGCTATACATAAAGCGTAATCACGCTGCATTTCTAATCATTTATATATATCCCCGACGTGTACCTTCATGCCAAGTTTCGTTACGATCCCGCAATTCTTTCTTGGTGAGCTAATTTTTTTGTCCATGAGTGTGCATAGTTATATATATTTGAAAAAAGACAAGAGCCTAGAGTAATTGTTTTACATTCTCCTAAGAGTTGATCATATTTTGCAATATTATGAGAAAATCAAATGTAGCTTTTTGAAAATTTTAGAAAATAAAAATGGCTTATATGTTGTAAATAATAGCTGTGTTTTGCGCTACCTTATAATTCAAGAAATATATCACAATTGTATTGCAGAGTTTAAATTATATGCTAATTCATTTAAATGTTTTAATTATAAATGAAGATATATATTCAACAAGCTTTAGAAATAAATCAATTTTAATGCATTATGTTTCGACGAACTGTATAATCATTTTTAAAATTATTTTTTCCTCGTTTTCTTTCCACGAAATCAATATATTTTCTTACATCATCTTCAGTATCAATTAAAATAATATTTAAGGAACATTTAAATTCATTTATGTAAAATAAAGTTATCTTGAAAAACCCATTTATCTTATCTAAGGTATTTACTTTGTGCGCATGCCGGTGCTTTAAAATATATTACATTTCAATGCATTAAAGCAAATATTACTTTTTACCAATAATATTGCACATGGGAGTTCTATATAAGATTCCCCCAATTAGTTTTTAGCTTACAGTTATTCCTAATATAGCAAGGTAAGTTTTTAAAAGACCGTTCGCTTTTCATGTATTTTAATGTGGTCAACCTTCACACAAAGAACTTGCCTTAGTTATTTAACATTTATTTACATAATCTCTTACGGCAATCCAATCTATTGATTGCCAAATTAATTATAGTAATCATCATATGAAACCGGTGAACATGTGAAAGTCGCCGATAACGTTTTCAGATTCAAAGCCTCGAAGCCAACTGTCTCGAACCGGGAGTGGAATCACTTTAATTTGGCTACGATTTCTTAAGTTATTTGTTTCGTGAAAGACCTTGCGGTTTGCGTTATCTCTCAATCCAACGCAATTTGATATTCGTCAAGGTAAAATCCTGACAAATCATTCCGAACTTCAAAATCGTGAGAAAGATTTGCTAATTTATATTTTCAATTTTTTTTTATTTCAATGTACATTTTTGTTTATATAAACACATTCAAACATCACCAGAGTAAAAGTCAGTTACATAATGAAGAACAATTGCTTGCGGAATTTTTTTTTTTTTTGAGACAATAATCTCGTCATAAATTTGGTTTACGAAAACTAAAAGTAAGGAAACATTTTGTGCATTTTTCTCGTTTCGGATATTCTAGTTTTTCTCATGTGTATTCAAATCCATCTTTCCTTGAAGATTTGTTATTTCATCCTATTTTTATTCATAAACATTAATTAATCCGAAGGAGATGTGATTGGTAATAAGAACAATTAAAATATTTCTCTTCCGAAATTAAGAAAACAAGATTTTTTGTTGTTGTTTTGAGTAGAGTTGTGTTTCATCTCTCCTTTTGGGAACTCTCGAGGCTTATCAATGTACTTACCATGAAGCGTTTCTAAAGATCTTTTAAGTTTATTAGGTTTCATACTGTCTGCTACCAATATATTTTTGAACAAATAACTCACAGGGGCTTTCCTTCTCCATTTACTTTAGTAATGGTAAATCGAAAATTTAAATACTCTTGAGAATACATACTTTATTTAATTTTCGGAACTATGCTCGTCTGCGCACTTGTTGATGCTTTATTATCGACGAATATTCACTTACGACTTTAAAATTTATCCATGTTTTTGTTAAGATACTACCGTAAATACTTAATACTGTGAATTACAACTAAGGCGTAAATTATAAAATGTGCATTCAAGGTAGATTTGGTAGCTATAGAAGTATTCACTCGACCAAGACTAACTCTAATTCTACGAGGTACAGCATTTTTACATGTTTTGCCCAGACGTCCGATAAGTTGCCCAAACTCACGCAGACGTTCGCGAGAATGCTAGATGTTCTCGGTATGATAGAGAGCAACATAGACCCCACATACAGACTATTTTTCTAATGACATTTCTACTTTATGATATTTTTGATGGAGGAAATATATCTTTAATTAAATATCATTTTGCAATTTGCTCCAATTTAAAAATTAGCAAAAGCAAAAAAAAAAAAAAAACATAATAATCACATCCTATTACTTAAAAGTAATTTGCTTAAAATATATATTATTTAAAAGTAACATGTACAAAATTTAATACTTATCGTGTCAATTTGTAAGGTTTGTAATTCAGTTCGTATTAAGTTTTAGCGCCAAATGCATTATTATTGAATTTAATATATTATTATTGTATAAAGGGGGTGCGATAAAATTTATGATTGAAAATTGGGTCGCCAATAGTGAAAGTTTGAGAAGCACTGCTATATGAGCATTGATACTTCACGAAAAGAAAATCACTAGTTTCTAGAAGTTACAATTTTTTCTATATCAGACACAGAAATGTTCTAAACTGAGGTGTACTGAAGCTTTTTTCATAAAAAAGAGCAAAAACACGATTCTAGTTCTTGAAAACTAACTTTTGTTTTTCTCTTTAAATTTGTTTTTTTAGATCCCTGAATCTGTTTGTTGTTCTTTGATTCGAGTAATAACTTAAGAATTTTAGGTATATACCTTTATAGAAATGCTAAAAATGGATTTAATAGATGAAGCCATTCTAATCTTTTATATTTTGTTCAGTAGGATACACAGACAAGGAAAGGCTAGTTTTTTAACCCTGCAAAAAAGTCCTTAGCCTAATATGTTTATGGCTTACATTTTGGAGTTTTGTATCTCTTTTGAGTTAATGAATATTGAGGTTTGATTTGCATTAGAAAAACAAAGGAAAGATCATGCTGAGGAAGCTATACTCGTATAAATATCTGTAGAGTTATATATTTCAAGAAATATAATTTTTCAAAATTACCTTTGATTATTCCACTCCTGGATCGAAGCAAAATTATCTATTCCATTCATTCCAGACTTGATTTTGAATACGCCGTCCCCAATATGTTTTCTCTAAAATAATAAAATTGTCTTTTCAACTGGAGTGTCAAAATAAGTTAAATAATTTTTATCATTTGAGTATGAAAGAAACCTTATCTTTCTCATTTTTACAAGAGAGTAAGAAAATTTCTGCTTTTATTCAATATTTAATACGTCTGAAGCCCAGTGGCTGAGTGGTAGTGCATCGCACTTCCACACCACAGGTCCCAAGTTAAGATCTCGGGCTGGCTAAGGTCACTTCATCTATTTAGGGGGGGTGTCAATAAATGAGTATCAAGCTTGCTTGGAAACTTTACACTGGGGGTTTCGCGTCAGACTGACCACCTGGCCGGAACATCTGTTCATGCGCCTTAGAGCCCAAGGTCACGTATGCTGAGATTGGCGCAGTAGGCCTTGGACCTCAAGGGCTGTTGCGCCACTGATTTAAGTTTAATAAGTCTTAAGCCGTTTGAATTACTGTCAAAAAATTACATCTTGCTGAGATTAATAAGATTTTAAATAGCTTGTGTGTGGTTTGAATGAAATATAATTTTTTAATCATTACCGAAAAATTAATGTATTTCAGATATAAAAAAATTCAATCCTATCAATAAAATACTGAAGTCCTTATGAAAATTTAAAATAGTTGAATTGTAATATTAATTCACAGGATAATTGTTATTCGTAGTTTTATTTATATACGTTAAGCAAATTTTAATTCAAGATCATTCGTTCTTTTATGATAAACTGGTTAAATCACCCCTATCAATAGCAGCTTCTTTTTAAAGGCGTAGAAACTAGATGAAGTATTGTATTATTTTTCTATGTACATACAAATATACAGAGCAACCGATAATCAAAACAGGGATCGACAATCGAATTGGAACCATTGGATTGTTTGATTTGTAAAACCGTAAGTAAAACCAACTTCTTCATCTAAAGGAGTGGTGTCATTTCTCTAATTCTTGAGACAAAAAGAAATCGTCAACGACAATTTGCTTTTACAGGCACCCAGTTTTTGTTGTTAATGAAAATGACATAGAATTCAACATTTTTCGTGAATAAGTTTCATATTCACATAATATGGTCGGTATATACTTTAATTGCATTTTCGCACAGAATATAAATGAGAGAATGTTTTTACTTTGGAGTACAAGTGACATTTTTGGTCTTTATGAGTAATTATGAAACAAAATTATTTTAAATTTAGAAACTAAAGAGGGCATCGTAGTTTGTTACTGAGTACTTTCTATGGTATATTGAAATTCTTTGTCGTCTCTTTGATATATGTTCCTCACATACTTCTGTTGAGTGGAATAATTCAACTTTAATAGTTATTCTGACATTAAAAGCTATGTCTCTCGAGTGCCCTTATTATTTCTATTTTCAACAAAAGAAAAGGAATTCTATTCATTCTGATTCGTGAAGGAGTTCAGATAACGGTACAATAAGATGTTCAAACCTATGGACTTTTCGGAGATAAATGAGAGTATTATTATCATATCGAATTAAATATTATTCAAGTAAATTGCTGCATTATTTTGAAACATCAGATTATTTGTCATACAATACATTAAATAGTCAATAAAGAACATTTTTTAATGCAAACCATTTTTAATTTTAATAAGTTGAAATTTGATATATTTCGTTTTTAATAATGGTAACTCATTCTATGTGTCATTGAGCCTGTTTTTCTTACATAACCCCTTCAGTAGGATAGCGTTCTTTTATACTAATTACACCAAATATTTTAGTTAAAGAAATCATTATAATTTGAAATAAAGCTCATATTCTTAATATGCTCAGCAAGCCGGTATGAGATTTACTAATAATTTGCTAAATCATACAGAAAAACACTTTCTTTTTTCTCACTAATTGCAGAACATTTTCTTTGGAAGTATCAGGTTCAACATATTTCAGATTTTCAAACTACGAAATAATGAAGAAGAGAAAGAGGGAAAAAAAGAGGTTTCAGTAAAAGTTTGTCTTGACTGGCATTAACCGACTTTCTACTTATACTCGTTGCGACCAGTTCAAACTTTAAACGTCCTTCACTTAAGAAGAGTAATTTAAGAATCATTATTTATTTATATTATATTTCTAGAAAAAATAATGATATGTATAATTATGCAGAGAAAAATGCTTACCTCGTGCAAAATCCCAAACGTGTTATTGACAAGCTTGGTTGGAATTGTTAAGAAACCCTCGATCGCTTTGCTAAGGTCAGCAACCATGGGCTCATGGTAGCCTTCGTAAACAAGTTCTCGAACCGTTCGGTGAATTAACAGTGTTTCATTGTAGCTTTCGAATATACCATTGATTATTTCGGCAACGAAACTGCGGAAGAGGTAGGGTGCATAATCTTCGACGTAATTGATTACGGCCTGAAAAGATTAAAAAGATAATTTTAAGTGTATCCTTAATGTTTGTTTGTACACTATCATATATATATATATGTCTGTCAGTTGGTTAATAGTGTCGATAGTCAATTTTTTTTAAGGGTTAAATAGGAATTTTTTTTTAAATCTTTCATTTATTTTTCTCTCATGCGTTTTTATTTTCGTATCAATTATTTGTCGATGTGGAATGTTCAAGAAAAGTCTGGGGAAAACTCCCCATCTTTATGTTGAATACCTTGATAATGCATAGTTGACAAGAAACCATGAGACTTTTTGTATTTTCAGAGAAGATTAAACTTTATTGGATTTACCCAGTGAACAATTACTTTTATTACTGGATTTTTCCAGGAAATAGGAACAAGTTTGATTCATATAATTTTGGATGTGAATCCAGAAGATTTATTTCGTTGATTAAGAGTTGAAAATCTCTTAGTTTCTTGCCGAAGAAACTCTGAAGACTTGGTGAATCCAAATTTTGATGATTAGGCATCTGTTAAGAGAGAATAAGTTACATAATCTGATTAACTAAATATGTAATTGATACACTTTTTACTGTACATACTCATCTTCTGAACATTTTGTGTCATCTTTTATTCTAATTTTCAATGCACGTTTCTTCCAGATTTCTTTTTCGTTCAATAATAATTTGGATGTAACCAACTTGTAAGTTAGGAATTCATATATTTTAGAAATTATACTTGCATTTAACGTGTTTGTTTCTCCCAAAAGTAAAAATGTAGAAACATTTTGTCACAGGAATCATTAATGAATAGATATTTCAAATTAGTTAAATATTTATATGGAAATCATAGATTCATCGATTTGCAATGTAAACCAAGTTTCAAAAATTATTATATCTCTTTAACGTATTTTCCAACACTTATCTATATCCTTTTCAAACTAAGAAGACTTTACTCACCAAT